>JAODAL010035042.1:0-43441 GCA_025379985.1 Phyllomedusa bahiana | reverse complement strand
TTGTTTCCATGCTGACAGACACAGCTAACCTTCTTGCCACAGCTCGCTTTGAGGGCCCCATCCGCATGAGCTGCACTACCTGAGCAACTTCTGTGGGTTTAGACATAACCTCAGCAAACTTGCAGGGGGTGAGAACAATGAAAAAATGCAAATTGACCAAAACAACACCAAAAAGGATGAAACAGAGAAATGTCTAGGGGTCACCACCGCAAACCACTTCCCTGCAAATTTGCCATTATTTCTCCCCCTGTTGCCTGTTCCATTTACACAACTGCATGATAAATTGAATCCAAAAATCAAACAATCATTTTGATTCAAAACGGGACATTCATTTCACAGAATGTAATTGCTTGGAAAACTTTGTGTTGATTAAGTGCTTCCTTTATATTTTTTGTGCATGTATATAACTTTCACAGCTCCTTTTGTTTAAAAAACTTGTTCAAAAATTTTGGACTCTTTTTTTACCATATTTGCTGCAGACTCTTTACTGGGCCTGCCTCCCAGGGAATAAATTTTTTGATTTTATCCAAACATTTTGAATCTGCAAAGTAAATCTAATGTATATAACCGCCTTAAGAAAGAACTTCAACCTTAGGCTATGTTCACACGGATGAAATTGGAACGTATTTCGGCCCGTATTTCGCGGCGTACTGCGCTCAACACGGTCGAGTACTCCCATAAATTTAGGGTAATCCACATTTTTCTCATAAGAACTATGGTTTAACCCCTCCCCCCCCGCGAAAACGCCGCGGGGGGAATAAGGATATGAATTTACAGGGCAATGGGGGCACATACAGAATCTGTAAAATTTTACACAACCTTTCTTTAATCCACAGTAAAGGTTACTTGTGCAAGTCTGTCCCAGGGAAATTAAAGGGCCTTTCTATACAGTATGTAAAGCCCCGGAATTCCATGTTCCAGCCTAATTTTAAATTTTTTATTGTGTTCCCAAAAAAAAATATCTATAAAAAAGTTCAAACTCTTAATATTTTCTACTTAACAGTGCCTTATTTTGTTTTTGTCTTATTTATTTTTTACATAAGGGTTTTTAATTGCAGAGTGTGTTTACATTAATAAACTCATTCATTTTCTTTGTAAAAATTCCCCATTGTTATAAAAGTTTATTTTTCACCTAAAATAGTAAAATTTACAATCTCTAATGTGAGAATCTGGGGTGTATGTAGGGTTTTCTTAAGGGAGGTGTTTTAATAAAATTAATTAAGAAATAACCATTTATTACCAATGAATTACAGTATTAGTCAAAACTTGGTTTTTTCTCCTACAAAAGCTGCCCAACCCCCCAAAGACCTAGTTACCGGAACTGGGCTTAGCCATCATTTTACATTTTTAAATTCCATTCACGCAAATTGACCTAGCTGCCTGTCACACAGTATATACACAAATCATAATTTATATAATACTAATAGTGCACAGATGCTGTACTGTGGCCATTATAGAATGCTGCCTTGCATCGGGACCAATGAGACCTACGACCCAAACGTACATTTAATCAATACACTGTATATGTGCTGTACTGGTTATTACAGTCATACCAAGTGTCTGCAGGTTATAGTTCATGTTTATGCTTTTTATGAAAATGAAATATTTTATTTAAAAATGCATTACTTCTGTCTTCAGTGTCACATGGAATAAGGATCTATCTTGATCATTTTTTCTCCTCCATATGCGATATAATATGATGGAAAACACATGTAGTTCTAAACAGACAGGCCCCTTTAGAAACTAGTACTATCAAGATTAGTTTTATTTATCCTATTTTTCAAACTATAAGATGCACCTAGATTTTAGAGGAGAAAAATAGGAAAAAAAATTGAAGCAAAAAGTGCAGGCTGAAGTGTACTTTTTATTGGTATTATTTTGAGATACACTTGACTTTTTGATCACTTTTTATTTACATTTTTTGGGATATGAAATGACCAAATAAATTTTGGCGTTCTGAATATTTTTTCTTCAATGGTGTACAGTGTACGGAATAAATGATGTTATATTTTAATAGATTGGACTTTAATGAATGCGGTGATACCAATAATGTGTAACATTTTTATTTGTAAAAATGGCAAAAGGAGGTGATTTAAACTGTAAACTTTTTTTTACCATAATACATGATATATACATATATATATATGGTACATGATCACTATGGGGCACTATATGTCCTATATACAGCAGTACTACTGTACTTCCATACTTAGGATTTTCATTCATTTCCTATTACACGTTGTCTATGGCAGGGTGTAATAGGTGTACATACATGGCAGCTATGGAAGCCTGCATGAGGCTTCTGGCTGCCATCACAATAGATTGCCCCCTGCAATTACGTTGGGGAGGGTTATCAGAGAGAGGAATGGCCGTGATCGATGCGGTGTCTAAAGTATTAACAGCAGGGATGGAACCAGCTCCATCCCTGCTGTTAGCAGTGGTTGCCGGCTGTAGTGAACAGCTGCCACCTGTCACCTACTGTATATAGTGGACTAAGTGCATGAGCCCACTTCATACACCCTCAATGTACAAAAGAATCTCAGGCAGGCAGGAAGATGGAGTGGGGCGATGCGGATAGCTGGCAGCGGGGTTTAACACTTTAAACTCTGCCTCCGGCTTCCTGCAGAATCGCCCCACTCCAGCCTCCTGCCTACCTGAGATACTATATTTGGACTATCCAAACAATACAATATTTAGATTTTTTTTTTTTTTTACAGATTTATAGCATTCTGGAATCAATGACGTTGAGTAAATAGGACAAAAAAGTAATCATTTGCACTGAGGCACTTGACAATACACATGCCAAACCGATAAACTCGCATGCAGCATTCCTGGTCTATACATGGCACCATTGGGGGAGATATGGCTTCCCTAATTCTCCCCAGTTTTACCAATGATTCCTTTAAGCTGTACCATAGTTTAATGACATAGCTTAAACCTACTCATTTATGTCCACTTGTCAGATAACATATTGAATATTTTACTTATTGCCCAATTGCTTTAGGAATTGGAATGGAAATGTTTGTTTCTTCTTATGAACTTAAAGGGGTTTTCTCATCACAAGCTTTTGCAGATATGAGCTGTTTCTCTGTCTTACAGCTTCAAATCCCAGTCGGCAGGTCTCTATTTCCAGTAGGCGTGTGTCTCCACCTAGTAGGCGGGTCTTTCCTCATGGAAGACTGGTGACATCATCATTCTGTGTGAGCAGTGGAAGTGAGAGGATGTCACAGCTCTGCAGATCTCCTGCTATGGTTCTCATGCCTGTAGAGCTGTCACCTCCCTCCCAGGCTGCATAAGCTTTGTAACCAGAACACCTGCATGCCTGCAACTGTAAACAGTTATACATATACCCTGAAATGATTAAACAAATGTGAGGAATGCACTCTGCTCCCCCCTCTGTTATCAGACAGGAGGTAGAGGGGGAGCAGACACTATGAGACTGTGTGATATGGGGGGGATGAATCCAGCAGCTGGAGACTCAGTAATTGCCCAGATCCTTCAAATATGGCTGGGAGAAGCACATAGAGGAGCTCAGGCAGCCTTTCCTACACAGACACAGCAAGCACAGAAAGCTGTTTCACTTTTATTTCCACTCAGAGGGAGTAAGCACAGAGTGCAGGCAGCAAATCACAGCACAGGGGTGTGTCCCATCCAGAGGGCATGTCACAACAGGGCTGAACTAAATATCAGGCAGCCAATCATAGCAAAGGGGGCTTGGGCCGATTTATCTCTAGACACACACGGATTAGTTCAGTTTCTGGTGTACTAAATGATTTAGGTAATACAAACCAATTGCAAAACTGCTTATCTTTACTGTCCCCATCATTACAGATATGATCTTTGTAATGAGAAAACCCCTTTAAATGTTTGTCATTTTGAATTTTCTTTGAAAAATAATACAAACAAGTTTGAAAAAAACCAGTAATCATTAACCAGACGACCTTGTGACCACGAGCTATGACTGGACAGGCTTGAGACAAGCAGATAAAGAAGGAATATAAAAAAAAGCATCAATTCTTGCCAGATATAATAGCAATTTTTGTTTCTACAGTGCTGCCCCACAACTCCTCTCTCATCTCTGTCTAACTTCCTACCCTGACTCTGCATTCTGCTGATGATCTTGGATTACATTCCTCTATCATCCTAATCTCCCACTCCCGCCTCCAATACTTCACATGTGCTGCACCAGTTCTCTTTAAGGCTATGTCTACACTGCAGTGGACAAAAAAACGACCTGAAAACGAATTACTAAAAACGTTCATGAAAAGGAGTTTTCTGTCCACTGCCAGTCAAAAGCAGCTGAAAAAACTTCAGTTTTTTGGCGCGTTTCTCGTTTTTTGGAGCGTCTTTGCTTTTTAATGTATGCACAAATTAAGCCATTAAGCCTACAGGTAGAGTTAACATGTTAAGTAGTCACTTCCTTTAGATCACTGTAGCCATTTTGAGCACATTGTCCTTTGTGTGCTGCTGCGTGCTACTGCTTTATTAAATTTTGCACAAGATTCTTGCAACAAAATCCACAAAAACTCACATTATCTTTGCATACAGCAAGATAACTGTATTAGCGTCAAAATCTGTAAAGAAAAGTATTTTAGCACCAAAATCCCCAAAAACGCATTATTGCGCTAAATTCCGTAAAAAAACCTATTTTTAGTGTCAGAAGATCACTTTATTAGCGCCAAAATCTGTAAAGATACAGATTTTAGCACCAAAATCCGTAAAAAAACGGAACCTGTCGTCGAAATCCGTAAAAAACTTATTTTTTGTGTCAAAAGCTAGATCACTTTATTAGCACCAAAATCTGTAAACATACGGATTTTAGCCCCAAAATCCATCAAAAAATGAATTTTGCCGCCGAAATCCGTAAAAAACGTATTTTTTGGCGTCAGAAGCGAGATCACTTTATTAGCGCCAAAAATATGTTCAATAAAGAATTTAGAACCAAAATCCGTAAAAAAATGGATTCTGGCGCTAAAATACATAAAAAAACGTATTTTTAGCGTCCGACGCAAGATAAATTTATTAGCACCAAAATATGTTCAGTAAAGGATTTTAGTGCCAAAATCCGTAAAATAAAGAATTCTCGCGTCAAAATTCATAAAAGCTTAATTTTAGCGCCAGAAGTGAGAACTTTATTAGCGCCAAAATATGTTCAGTAAAGGATTTTAGTGCCAAAATCCGTAAAAAAAAAAAGGATTCTGGCGCTAAAATCCGTAAAAAAAACGTATTTTTATTTTCACAAGCGAGAACTTTATTAGCGCGAAAATCTGTAAAAAAAAAAAAAAAAAAAACGTTTTTAGCGGAAAAATATGAAGTACGCAAAAAACGTTAGCGACCAAAGCATGATAATTTTTTTATGAATGGTACAAGAAAGGACACATAAGACACTTGTATGCAAATTTGATAAGGATTAACCTTTGTTACCACCTACTATAGGTGGGACTTGGGTCTGCTGGGAGGGTTTTAATTGAAAAATTGCGGCAAAAAACTCCCCCCAAAAGCACCAAAAAAGGCGCCAAAAGACGTCCAGCGCTTTCCATAGACTCCTGTAGTAAATTTTCTGCCCTGTTCTGCCGTTTTTTAGAGCATGTTGCAAAAGACGTCCAGTAAAAAAAACGAGCAGAAAAAAGAAGCTCCGTGTAGACAGCAGGAGGGTTTTACATTAGAAGCCTATGGGAGATAATTACAGTCGTTTTTCCAGCGTTTTTAGAAAACGAAAAACGCTGAAAAAACGGACGTTTTTCTGTGCAGTGTAGATACACAGTCTGATTAACCCACAACACTCATAGTTTTAAGTATGCCATAAAAATACAACTTTTTAGCCAAGCCAACCAAAATCTCTAATTACTAACCCCCTCCTTGAGCCATGCTCCATGCACTCATATGCATTAATATCTTTATATAGATGTACTGTCTGGGTAGCAGGGTAATTTATTTTTAGGCTTTGTCTACACAACACAGGAATACCATCTGATTTTTGGCGGATTCAGTATTTTGAATTCAACAGTACACTGTGCTGCATAGACCAGAATGAAAAATCTGTGCTGTGGTCTATACAGCACCGATTTTTTTATTGTGGGGTTTAAAATCCGTTGGAATATGCAACATATTGTATATATTGAAGGATTCTGCTGGGATTTGCTGGCGGCGACCAACGGCAAATCTGAAAACCGACTGCAGCTTTTGCGCAAATCTGCGCCAAAACCACAGTCTTGCTATGGTCCAGCAGTGTCAAAATGCCGTTGGATTTTGGACAGCATTTTGACATATGCTGTGTGGACTTGGCCTCATGTGCCCTGCCCCATATTTCTAACAGATGGCTGGGGCATTAACTACCTCTCATTTTTAGCCTCAACTCTTCGAGCAGCCTGCTTACTCCTCTTGTTTGATTTGTTAATAATTGCTTTGTTACTATGTTAATATGTTGGTGCTATATAAAGATAATTATATATTCTTATTACTGTAGAAGAACAGCAGACGTTTTGCATATTTAGGACTTACCTCTATATTTTATCTATTATCAAAGACTGAGCTCTGGTCTGAAACTCTACTTTTGTTTTTATGGACCTTTTAATGAAGCAATAAAGTTCTGCTTTTATAGAAGATGTTACCTAGATCAGGTCCGTTCCTAGGCTAAATTGCACTCGGGGCGAGGTGAAGAAATTACGCCCCCCTCCACCTCCTGTAACATAATGCACAACAATGCAACACAATACGTCACCATAAACCGAAGCCAAAATATACAAAAATCTTTAACACAATGTTCTACATATAAAACTACAAAATAATAGTCATACAGTTGCCAAATAACATTGCTACACAAAACCAGAATCCCAGGCTAATAGTACCAATGTCCTACTAAGTACACATATCACCAGCACGTAGTCACCGAATAATACTGCTACACTATGACCACATATCACCAGCACATAGTGACCGAATACCACAACAACGTGACCACATATCACCACCACATAGTGACTGGATAATACAAACTGACCATTACTGAATATAAGCCATTATACTACAACTAATATCACTGGCATACAGTGACCATACAGTAGTGGATATCCGCTGTACACAGGCTCTGCAGACATATAAGTGATTATAGTAAAGTTATATCTAGGGACTCACAGAAGACGTCTCTGAAGAGTTGTCCTCTTTCTCTTCTTCTTCTCCATCTGTTCCATTTTGCCATGATGACTTCTCCTGGCCACAACTCTTCTCTGTAGCATTTATAAAACAAACATCTTAGACTCCTCACTTTATCAGCATTTCTCTACCAATTCCTATCTCTATACAAACTCCCCATTCATAGCACCTCATATAGTAGCCATTTAATATGCCCCCTGTAGGCAGATAGTAGCCCCTGTAGCCAGGTAGTTATATGCCCCCTGTAGCAAGGTAGATGCCCCTGTAGCCATGTAATACCCACTGTAGACAGATAGCTGCCCCCTGTAGCCAGATAGTAGCCCACTGTAGCCATGTAATACCCCCTATAACCAGGCAGTTGCCCCTGTAGCCATGTAATACCCCTGTAGCCAGATAGTAGCCCACTGTAGCCAGATAGTAGCCCCTGTAGCTAGATAGTAGCCCACTGTAGCCAGGTAGTTGCCCCTGTAGCCATGTAATTCCCCCTGTAGCCAGATAGTAGCTCCCTGTAGCCATGTAATACCCCCTGTAGCCAGGTAGTTGCCCCTGTAGCCATGTAATACCCCACCCCATAGCCAGGTAGTTGCCCCTGTAGCTAAGGATAATAACATTTAAAAAAAAATTGTACTCGCCTCCCCGGGTTCCCTGCAGTGTTGCCAGGTCTGGGAGCCGGGGTTCAGGTTACACCCAACGTCGCAGGGGCCGTGGTGAAAGCTGTGCGCCCCCTGCGACACTGAGGTTTATGTAAAGCGCTCACTAAGCGCTGATACATACAGGGAAGGAGGCAGGAGGGGAACAATCCCTCCTGCCTCCTCCCTGTACTGGCTGCTGCACGGAATGTGTGCAGCTGCTGACTTGCAACGGCCGTACAGAGTAAGAGGCCGATCCCTGGGTGGGCGAGACGGGCGGCCACGGCACCCCCCTTGGGTGCAGGGAGCCCTGGCGCCCGCCTCATCCGCCCTTAGGAACAGTCGGGACCTAGATTTCTGGATTATTATCTAGCTGTCAAGTCGACAGAGTATTCTTCAGTATACACTGAACCTTCAGGACGCCTAATGAGGTATGGGAGTGGTAAGCACCAATATCTACATAGGTCTCATTTACTTTTGTGTTGATTTTACTATGTATTTTATATTGTGCCACTTCTCCCATGTATTAATGGGGCTTTTTTGCCTCCGGCTGGGAACAGATTTTTGACCTGTCTCTGTAGCAGTAAGTAGGGCCTTTTGATGTTGATTAAGGGTAAACACCTCCACCCTGCACCATGCACTTTGCTCTGCTGAGGGTAGTTGGAGATGTGGCATGGTTCGTCAGCATTCCTAATCCCCCATACTTTTACAGAACTATAATGTATTATTTTTTTTACATATGTTCATGCATGCAATATGTTAGAGCAATATGTGATGCAGGGGCATTGCTATGGTCCTAAAAGATTTGGGGCATGGGTGCCCTGTGTTACATTTTACTCAGTAGTGCTAGGTTCACACAGCATTTTTCACATTACAAGAACTGCATGGTGGAGGTGTCGGCCTCCTCCTGTCTGACACCTGCCCCTTTGTCCCCGCTCCACCTCTGCCTTCCCTCACATTCTTATCCTTTGAAGTGCACTCTGTCCGCATCTACGCCCCCTCCAACCTCCAAGTGGCTGTTGTCTCCCGACCGCCAGGCCCTGCCACTGCATTTCTTCACCACTTTGCTTCCTGGCTTCTCCACTTTCTTTCCACCGACATCCCCACTATCATCATAGGAGACTTCAACATCCCAACCGACACCTCCCACTCTGCTTCCAACAAACTCCTTTTCATTCTGCTCCTCCTTCAACCTCTCCCAATGGACCTCAGGAGCCACTCACAAAGAGGACACACACTGGAACTCATCTTCACCCGCCTCGCCCCCTATCTGAATCTCTAATCTCCACACCCATATCCGACCATAACCTCCCTTACCTTCACCACTATCCCCCTCCCCACCTGGTCCTCCTGTCTCATATCCAGTACGACCCCGCAGGAATCTACAAAACCTCAACCCTCACACTCTCTCTGACTCTCTTGCACCTCTTTCCACTATCTCCTCATTCAATGACCCAGACGCAGCCACCACTTTCTACAACCATACAATTCATCACCGCCCTTGACTCAGTTGCTCCTTCACACACAACAGAACGCAAAATCAACAGACAACCCTGGCACACAGACTCAAACCCCAAACAGCTGAGGCATGCTTCCAGAGCTGCCGAACGCCGCTGGAAGAAAACTCACTCCTTGATGACTTTGCTTATACAAACACTCACTGCAGACATTTAAGTCCGCACTCGCCCTCACCCAACGGGACTATTTCACCACTCATATCCTCCCTGTCCCACAACCCAAGACAATTATTCAAAACCTTCAACTCTCTTCTCCGTCCACCAACACCTCCTCCCCCATCCCTCCTTTCAGCAGATGACTTTGCCATTCACTTCCTCCAGAAGATCAACCTCATCAGAGAAAGCTTCAGCCGCAGTCCCCACCAGCCCTCCTCTACCCTTGCAAACTGCTCTTCCCCCTTCACTTGCTTCCCCACGGTCACTCATGAAAAGCTCTCCTCCTTACTGTCCAAATCCAAAACCTCACTACCTTTTAGTCTTGACCCACGCCATCCCACCTAAATCCCAACCTCATGCTTCTATCATCCCAGCCCTCACCCATCTCTCAACCTATCAAAAAACCTCTGGCATCTTCCCTTCCGCCTTTAAACATGCTAAATAACACTCCAATCCTAAAAAAAACAACCCTTGACCCTCTTCTCTGTCCAACTATCGCCCCATCTCACTACTCCCTTTTGCTTCCAAAGTCCCCGAGCAGCACGTCTATCTTCACTGTCCCCACCTCTCCTCCAACTCTCTTCTTACCCACTACAATCTGGTTTTCGACCCCACCACTCTACCAAACCGCCCCAACCAAAGTCACTAAATGACCCTAGTAACTGCTAAAGCCTCATGCCACTTTCTCTGTTTCTCCTCCTCTTAACCTTTCCTCTGCCCTTTTACACTGTCGCCATTCCCTCTGCTTTCAAATCCTCTACTCCCTCGGCACACAGACTTGGCTCTTTCCTGGATCTCCTCGTACCTCACTGATCGGGACTTTCAGCGTCTCTCATTTTTCGCTCCACCTCCTCACCCGGCCTCTCTCTGTCGTGTTCGCCAGGGGGCAGTCCTGGCCCACTACTCTTCTCTATCTACACTCTTGGTCTCGGTCAGCTTATAGCCTCACATGGGTTTCAATTACCACCTGAATGCTGAGATACCCAACTCTACATCTCCGGCCCAGATTCACCTCTCTTCTCCTCCCGGATCCCTGACTGTCTGTCCTCCATGTCCTCCTTCTTCTCATCACGTCTCCTAAAACTAAATGTGGAGAAAACAGAACTCATCATCTTTCCCCTGCCCCTGATCTCTCTATTACAGTCAACGGCTCTACACTCTCACCGGTTCCCGCAAGTCCGCTCCTTGGGGTAAAATCCTAGACTCCGCTCTATCTTTCAAACCACACATCCCAAAACCCTCACCTCTGCCTGCCGCCTCCACCTGAAAAACTCTCTCGCATACGCTCATTCCTCAACTACGACACAAAAAAAATGCTGGGCCATGCCCTTGTCATCTCCCGCCTAGACTAAATGCAACGTCCTTTTTTCAGTGCCTCCCAGCTAGCACCCTCGCTCCCCTCCAATCCATCCTTAACTCTGCTGCCCGTCTTATTCACCTCTCTCCTCGCTACTCCTCTGCCTCTCCCCTCTGCCAATCCCTTCACTGGCTTCCCATTGCCCAGAGAATTCATTTCAGGCTACTAACCATGACCTACAAGGCTCTCCATGACCTCTCCCCTCCATACATCTCTGCCCTAATTTCCAAATATCTCCCCTCACGCACTCTCCGCTCCTCACAGGGCCTTCTCCCTCTGCCTCTCCCCTTATCAACTCCTCACACAACCGTCTCCAAGACTTTCCCGTGCTTTACCCACACTCTGGAACACACTGCCCCAACACATCAACTCTCCTCCACTTTCACCAGATTCAAAAGCAACCTGAAAACCCATTTCTTCAGGTTTGCTAAACCTACACTAAAACTTGTCACTACTTCCTCCACAGACATGTCTGCCCCTCACCTCCCTATCTCTTTCCCCCCCTTGTAGATTGTAAGCCCTCGCGGGGAGGGTTCTCCCCTCCCTCTGTCATTGCCAATTTGTCATTATCCCTTATCACTGTACTCGTTTGACCTATGTTGTGTATGTAACCCCCTCGAATATACAGCGCCCTGGAATCAATGGCGCTTTAAAATAAATAATAATAATAATAATAATAATAACTGCAGCAAGTATTTTAAAGGGGTTTTGCCACGATGTAATGTTGACGTGGGATCCTCCAAAATGGGTATTTAATCACTTTTCTAAATAAATGTAATTACAAAAAAGTGAAGCCTCTGAGAGCTGCAGCTTTCTTTACAAGCCCTTAGTTACTTAAAAGTTTGCATTAGAAACGACCAGCTAGAGCTGACAGGAGCTGAGGAGCTGACCTGGCCGTGCTTGCGTGTATGCACCTCTTATCTGATGACAGGGAAGATGAATAAGCTTTGAAGGGACTGTGGAGAAAGTGCAGTGTATGAGTCTCTCTGCTGTATAGAGAATCCACTGTTGTAATGGAATTATCTTACTAAACATTGCAGACACTCCCTTGCTTACTCACTCTGCTTGCTCTGCTTGGGGCCTCCTCTCCCTCCCCCCTGCAGCAGTTCATGACACAGCATGATTTGTTTATCTTCTGTCTGAGCAAGATAACAGGCAAGGTAAGTCACTTTGAAGCAAAACCCCTTTAAGAATAAAAAAGTATGTTCCTGTCAATAATTTTCACCGGTTTCCTCATAGATACTGTCCATCACTTGAAAAGTGAAAATAACTTGGAAAGTGCACTGTAAAGTGAAAATCAGCGCTGACAAATTTGCCTCTTCAAAAGCGCTCATCTAAGTAGGACAGTGTAACACCTTAAAAAATTACAGGGCCCCCTCATAGGTGGGCATAAGTGCTCCCCATAGGTAGATGCATAGGTGAACCCTAAATAGGTAGGGATTTAAGGGCTCCCAGCAGCTATACAGGTACCCCCTCAGTAGGTAGTTATATAGGCGCCCCAATGGGTAGGTATATAGCTGCCACCTTAGTATTTATATAGGTGACCCCTCATTAAGTAGGGATATAGGTCACTCCTTAATAGGTAGGTATATAGGTGCCCCCAGTAGGTAGGTAGGTGGATGCTCCCTCAGTAGAAAGATGTATAGGTCATCCTTTATTAGGTAGGGATATCCATTTAAACCAAAGTTTTCCTACACTAATAAAAAAAACAAAGTAAAGCTTTTTCTCATTCTAAAATGAAAACAAATAAACCTTACCTTTTTTAGGGGCATAGGATTCCCAAAATTTTTTTATATTTGCTAAGTACCAGAATAAAAATTTAGAGAGAAATTTTTTAAAGGCATTTTTTTACTTTCTGAAAGTAAAAAGTTTCCATACTTTCTTATATTTGGTAGCATTCCTTAAACTGCATATTTTTGTCAAACTTTTTGGATATCCCCCACAAACTTCAAAAATGTTGGTGGGAATTTTTGGGCCCCATTTCCCCCGACAGAACTGGTGTAACTGGCCATGTTTGTGGGTCCCCTTTGCTCGCACCGCCAATAAATTTTCAATGGGATTGAGATCGGGGCTTTGTGATGGCCACCCCCAAAACACTGATTTTTGGTTATCCTTAAACCACTTTGTAACCATTTTTTGATTATTTTGGTCGTTGTCCTTTTTGGAAATGGGTTTCCCCCCAATTTTAATTTCCTGGCAAAGCTTGCGATGTTACTTCGTTTTGTCTCATAATCTTCTTTCTTCAAATGCCATCTTTTTGTGAAGTCAGCATCCCTTCTCAGTAAAACAACCCCCAACATGTGCTTTTTATCCCATGTTTCACAGTTGGAAGGGGTTTTCTTGGGTTTTTCCAATTTCCATTTTTTTCCCTCCAAACGTAATGATGGTCATTAGGGCCCCAAAACAGTTAAATTTTTTATTTTTGTCAGACCAGGACATTCCCAAAAATGTAGGTCTTTGTTCCTCTGGCATTTGCAAACATTAATCGGGCTTTTATATGTTTCTTTGGAGAAATTTTGCTTCTTTGGAGAGTGGTCTTTCAGCCATTTTTATACAGTACTTTTTTTCTGTGGAAATGACACAATCTTTCCAGCTTCCTCTACTCTTCACAAGGTCTTTTGCTTTTGTTCTTGGGTTGAGAGCAATGTCGGACCCAAAACAATTCATCTCTGAACCAGAACCGGTCTCCTTTTGAGGGTTATGGCTGGGCATTCCCACTTTTTTACTTGCTTTAATTGTTTTTAAAGATGAATGGGGGACCTTCGGTATTGGAAATTTCACCCCAAAAATGTCCAATTGTGCAAGTCCACAAATTTTCTTCCTGATATCTTGGCTGATTTTTTTAGACTTTTTCCCCTAATGGGTGTCTAAATTAAATTGATTTTTCAATAAACCTATCAAAAGCTCAAAAGAATGACATCATCAATGGGGTGTCCCCAAATTGTTTAAAAAGGGATAATAAATTTTATTGTAGTAAAATTTTGATTTTCAGAAAGCAATAAAAATGACTTAAAAATGATCTCTCATTATTCTGGCATTTAAAAAACATAAATATTTTTGGTAATCTTAATTGACCTAAAAGGGTAAGGTTTATTCTGATTTCATGTCAGATAGTGAGAAAAACATGCATATGCGCCTTTTTATATAGTGTATGTAAACTTCTGGTTTCAACTGCATATGCCCCTATAAATTGGTTATATAGTTGACCCCCTAGTAGGTAGGGATATAGATGTCACCAGTCCCAGTAGTTATGAGTATAGATGACCTCTCAATAGGTAGGGATATAAGTGCTTCCAATAGGTAGATACATAGGCGAACCCTCATTAGGTAGTTATATAAGTGCCCCCAATAGGTAGGTATAGAGGTGCCCCGTGAGTAGGGAGGGATATAGATGCCCCCAGTAGTTAGGTGTATGGGTCATCACTCAGTAGGTAGATATATAGATGGCCCCAATAGGTAGGGATATAGGTGTCCCCTCAGTAGTTATGTAGGTGACCCCTTAGTAAGTATCTAAGTGCCTCCAGTAGGTAAGTATATAGTTGACCCCTTAGTAGGTAGAGATATACACTACTCACAAAAAGCTAGGGATATTTAGCTTTTGGTTGAAATTTCAGGATGAACATAACATTTCTTGAAAAAAAATGTAAATTAAATATCACCATGTAGCCCTTAAGTAATTAGTCGTACCCCAACCACCCAGATCAATCATGGTTTTCTATAGAATTTGTGGGTACACTGAGATGACAACATTTTTCTTTCTAGTGGTATGTTGGGATTAAAGAGTAATGGTAATATCTTTGGTGGTCTAGGGTAGTTTAGGGGTACATAGAATCAACTTTAGGTGTCTATCAGTAATGAAGGTGCTAATGGCAACTTAGCTGTTAAGTATTGAGGTGGTTATCACTATCATGCATCTACATTAAATTACAATCTAGATTGATTTACATTTGCACTCCAGCTGTTGAGAAGCTACAACTCACAACATGCCATGACAGCTCCATGCATGCTGGGAGTTGTAGTTTTAGAGCAGCTAGAAAGTCACAGAATGGCACCACTGCACTAGAGCAACTAAAATGACTTGAATATATTTCAGATTTGGTTTTTCAGACTAATATGAAACACTGAATGCATAAAAAGAATCTCCATTGCAGCCAGTTGTATTGTTATTTCGGGGATATTCAATAAGGCAAAGCTGTTGGAAGATAACATACATTTCTGGAGTCACTAAAGGTGCTCAGAATAAACATAAATCCTCTAGAAAACTTTTACACATATGAGCGATAAAAAAGCAACAATGATTTCTATTTACCTTCCAAGGACAGTCAAACTTTTTATAATAAAAAAAAATACAACGACATAAATTTGGTGTGGTTTTGTTTTTCCAGAGTTCACTTTGCGGTAAAATGATATGGGGAAAGTGATGCCGCATAGGAAAATTGGTGCTCTATAAATTTCTCTTTATTTGCTCAAGACCAAGGGGGCCCAGTATATATTTGTCGCTTTAGGACAGTCGTCTGAGGTGGGGCCGCCCTTATCGGGGCGATGATCCTGCTTTCTGGAGGATTTATATGAGGGTGTTTTATCTTCAATCAGGTCTTTGCTCACCTTTTTGGACTATGATACATTGGATTTAGCTACATTGATTGATTTACAACGGTATTGTGAGTAATAACAAAATATTTATTATACTATAAATGTGGTTTGGATGTATAGGTAATCTTTGCCTCTTAAATTCTTATTTCTCTCCTATATGTGCTGATCCTAATAATGTTATTGTGGGATTATTAGTAATGGGTATAATAATGTCAAAGTATTTAAATAAATATTGGATTATTTTATATTAGGGAATTTTTCTTTGAATGATGATTACAGGCAGTCCCCGACTTACATACGTCCTCTAGTTACAAACGGAGACTTATGGGGCGTGGCTAACATTCCAAAACTGATCACCCCCCATGATGACCAAGTGCCACCCATGCCACAGCTCCCACATGAGATACAGACGTTAGGTGAAATCTTCTAAAAAAGGCATAGACAGCAAAACAAATGTAAAAACTGTTCCCTGCACTATCCAAAACTAAATATTTTTTTTTATTGGAATTACATTTAAAGGGAATGTGTTCTCAAAAATGAATTATTGTTTAACTCACGTTTTTATGTTAAACACATTTTTTAAGAATTTTTGGTTATATTTCTTTTTTAATTTTTCATATCACTTTCAATATTTTTAATAAATTTTAAGTTTCCTGCAGTTTTCACTTTGGGCCCCTAGGCCTTGTTTGCCAGCTTTAACAGCATCAAGAGATACTTTTCAGCAGCTTCATGCACATAGGAGAATTAATACTGTTTCTGTCCCATAGACTTCAATAGGACAGTTTTTTAGTCATGCGTGTGACCTAGGAAGAAATCACTCTGCAGGGGGGAGGGGGGTGAGAGCTGTGACATCTCCTTTTGTGAAATGGTGGATTTTGTGTTAAACTATTCACATGGTTTCCCTTTCAGTTTGACCTGCTTGTGTTAATAAAGAAAAACATGCTGAAAATCTTTATCTATAGGGCAGGAAGTGTCCCGCTGTTATTAGGCTTAGTGGCCCAAAATGAAAACTGCAGGACTTAAGAAATTAATTAAAAAAATATTTAAAGTGATATGGAAAATTAAAAATAAATATAACCAAAAATTCTTAAAAAATGTGTTTAACATAAAAACGTGAGTTAAATAATAAGTCATTTTTGATGACACATTCCCTTTAATAACTATACCTATTCCGACTTACATACAATTTCAACTTAAGAACAAACCTAAGGTCCCTATCCCGTTTGTAACTCGGGGACTGCCTGTTTATAAATTACATGTTAAATTTATTATTCAGGTCGGAAAATTTTTTGGGATGTGAAGGGACCAAAAAATTTAATTTTGGTGTTAGTTTTTTTTTCCTACGGCATTCACCATAAGAATAAATAATTTAATACATTGGATTTCTATGGACGCAGTGATACCAACTATGCTTAACTTTTAAAAAAAGAAAAAAATTGTAAAATAGCAAAAGAGTGTTTTTGAATTTTTTATATTTTTTTAAACTTTTTTTAGTCCTCCTAGAGTACTTGACCACTAGGGGGAGCAATCACTTGTACAATGTTCTGCAATAGTAATATTTTGAAAAACTATGTACAATTATGGCTCTCCTATTAAATCCATGGCAGGGTGTAATAGGAGTAAAAAGATTACAGTAATGGAGGACTTCATTGGACCACCGGCCGCCATAATGAGATCGCTGGTGGAAGGGGGGGAATGAAGACCAGAAACGTGTGCAGCACTGTTTTTCAATCCCTTAGGGCTCATCCCCACGGCAAAGGACAAATACCAGTCGGTCGTGTTTTAGCGGCGACCCCACGGCCGCCGGGGGACTGCTTTTCTTCGCGATTAGCGGAGAAAAGCCCTCCCCATTTCCATTGATATGTTCATATTTCGTCCAAAAATCGGATGGAAGAATGAACAGCAGTGGGGGCTGCTGCACGGTTTTCCATAGTGGCCCGTTGTGTTAGTTTGCGGATGGTTTTTCAGACCGTCTGCAAAACCGCAAACTGTCTAAAAAACCGTCCGCAAACCGGTGCCGTGGGGACAAGGCCTTATTGTGGCATTTAAGGGATTAAAAGCCCCAATCACATTTACCACGGCACCTAACAGCCTCTACCTGCAGCTCATGGAGCAGGCTCAGTGAGTCATATAGTTACATTGTGTCAGGAAGGGATGTCATCCATATCTAACTTTGCAGGTCGATACGATTATGGGGATTCCAAATATGTAGGTTTTTTATGTATTACTTTTTTTAAAAACACACACATTCTCTAATACATAACTTTAACTGTGGCGCTATTTTCTACAACTAATACGTTTTTTCCACACACACCTAAGAGAGCGATCATTTTTGTGGGCTGAAGTGTAGTTTTTATTGGTATCACTCTGGGATACATGCGACTTTTCTATTCCAATTTTTTGGGCATGTGAAATTAGCAAAAAGCCACAATTTTGGTACCGGGATTTTTTTTCTCTTGCCATGTTCAGCGTACAGAGTGAATGATGTTATATTTTAATAGATCAGACTTTTATGGATACTGCGATACTAATTATGTGTAACTTTTAATTATTTTGATTTGTAAAATGGCAAAGGAGTGGATGTTTTGAACTTTTAATATTTTTTATTTTATTTTTCATATTTAAAACTGTTTATTTTTACATTGATGCTTACAGTACCCCTAAGGCAGGGGTGTCAAACTCGTTTTCACCGGGGTCCACATCAGCCTCACGGCGTACCTTAAAGGGCTGACATAATTTTAGAACTGTGTAAATGGAACTTCTCCTTAACTGTTACATTTGTACAGTATTGCTATTATAACTAGCCCTTTGAGGGGAACCAGGAAGATTATATTGCCCCTCCCCCCATAGGTAGATAGGTACATATGACCCTTGTAGGTAGATAAGTGGGTATAAAGCCCACAGTTATATCTGCCCATGAAGGTAGATAGGTATTTTTGCCCCCTGTAGCCAGGTAGTAATATGCCTTCTGCAGCCAGGTAGTTGCCCCAATGTAGCCAGGTAATATTCCCTATGCAGCCAGGTGGTAGCCCACTGTAGCCAGGTAGTAGCCACCTGAATCCAGGTAGTAGCCCCCTGTAGCCAGGTAACTGCCCCCTGTAGCCAGGTAATATGCCTCATATCGCAAGGTAGATGCCCCACATAGCCCCCCTGTAGCCAGGTAGATGCCCCATATAGTCCCCTGTAGCCAGGTAGATGCCCCATATAGTCCCCTGTAGCCAGGTAGATGCCCCATATAGTCCACTGTAACCTGGTAGATGCACCATATTGTTATCTGTAGCCTGGTAGATGCCCAATTTTGCCCCCCCGTAGCCTTGTAGACTCCCCATATAGCCATGTAGATGCCCCATATAGCCCCCCAGTAGTCAGGCAGATGACCCATATAGCCCCCCAGTAGCCAGGTAGATGCCCCATAGCCCCCAGTAGCCAGGCAGATGCTCCATACATTGCGGTCTACACAGCACTGGGTACAGTTGGATTTTCAGAGAATATTAAATACTGAATCCACCAAAAATCCAGTGCTGTGTAGACATAGCCAAAGACCCTTTAACTCCCACTTCACTGTAAACTAATGAAGTAAACTCTTGTTTTAATAGAATATTATGTTAGAAAAGTTAAAATATTTACATGGACTAATGTTTGTGAGGCATCGTCTCATGTACCATTTGAAATATGATAACCCTTTTCACCCAGCTGCCCTAAATACTGTAGGATTGCACTGACACGGAGTAGTACAGAGATATATCTAGTATAATGGTAGAGAAAAATTTACAAAAATGGTAAATGGATGGGGTTTCTTATGATTAAGCTGAGCATGCCCGATATTACATCATATGGTACACCATATTTCACTTGACACATGGAATTATCTAGAAGTGTAGAGAACATCCAGGCTGACATCTGGCCAGACATTTTCTAGAAATGTTAGGCTGTTGGCATGACTTCAGCCACTTTGTTCTGTGGCATCAGGATTATTTCAGTTTTATCTACTCAGGTAAAGGCAGCAAACTACTGATTTATATACTAGATGTAACATTTCACTGCAAAGAAAATACAGTTGTGATGTCTTACATGGTTTATTTTAGGTATGATGTTATACATACCATTCAACACACATCACAAAGATCTGTAGAAAAGTTTGACCAATCACTTAAAGGGTATGTACACCTTCCTAAGCATTTGTTATTACTCTAATGAATTTATAATTAAAAACAAACAGCTGTGTTAAGAGTCTACAAATGTTTTACAATTTTGTGCTTGTGTCTTCCTGATAACAGGCATTAATCAAACAAAATCCTATGCAGTCTGCTCCAGCAGACATACATCCTCATGTCACCTACTTCTTGCTAATTTACCAAATATATGCTAGAAAGAAATAGTGGACAGGTAGAAGGGAGTATGGGTGCTTTCACATGGTGCGGTTTTTGGTGCGTTTTTTGGATGCGTTTTTTGTGCAACAATCTATGACATTAATTGTTGTGCCTTCCTGCACAAAAAACGCATCAAAAAGGCACCAAAAACGCACTGTGTGAAAGCACCCTAAAGCTATGTTCACACGGCTAAGTTTGGGCCGTATTTCGGTCCGTAATTACGCGCCGACGTGCGCAAATTACGGGCCGAAAACGTCCCATTCATTACGGTAATTCACAGTTCTCATAGAGAACTATGGATTAGTCTCCTCTCCCGCCGGCGAAGCCGCCGGGCGGGGGAGATAATTGACATGGTGAATTACTAGGCGCAAATACGCGCCGCTAGTAATTCAAGTCAATGGGCCGGCGAAGTGCCGGCCCCCTGCTCAGTCCCCCGCTCCCGCCCCGCCCCCGGTCACACGGCGTAATTGCGGGGCGTAATTACGCCCCGCAAATACACCGTGTGAACATAGCCTAAGAGTATGTTCACACGGCTTAACTGCGGGACGTAATTTCGCCCCGCAATTACGCCGTGTGACGGGGGCGGGGCGGGAGCGGGGGAGTAAGCAGGGGGCGGTCCCCTTCGCCGGCCCATTAAACTATCACTGCTAGCGGCGCGTATACGCCGCTAGAAATGTGACTTTGTCAATTATCTCCCCGCCCGGCGGCTTCGCCGTGGCAGGGAGAGGGACGTAATCCATAGTTCTCTTATGAGAACTGTGTAATTACCGTAATGAATGGGCGTTTTTCGGCCCGTAATTGGCGCACTTCGGCGCGTAATTACGGACCGAAATACGGCCCATATTAAGCCGTGTGAACATGGCCTTAGACTTCAGAAACAGACTACAACTGGTTTGATTGTTGTCTGTTACTATGGAGACATATAGTTATACAAAGTACATACATAGCAGTAGATACAAAATGTAAGGACTTTCATACAGACTATGAAGTGACTGAGATTCTGAGAGTGCAGGAGTTGTGCCGAGGAGTCCAGTCACAGGAGAATGGTTCTAATTATTAGCTACTCCCCTGCAGTAATGGCCAGAATCAAAGATATCAGCAAAAACTCATTTTTATCCTCCTTCAATATTATGATTGGTAGCAATTGCAGTGCTGAGAGGAGTTCACTCTGCCATAGCATTTTGTATTTTGGGACACACTAAAACACCTAACGTTATGTCTGCTAAGTGATGCTTTGGTATAAGCTACCAAGCTGACTGTCCATTGTGTAGAGTTCAGTAATGTAAACAGTGGGGGAAAAAAGTATTTAGTCAGCCACAAATTGTGCAAGTTCTCCCACTTAAAAAGATGAGAGGCCTGTAATTGACATCATAGGTAGACCTGAACTATGAGAGACAAAATGAGAAATCAAATCCCGAAAATCACATTGTCTGATTTGGAAAGAATTTATTCGCAAATTATGGTGGAAAAAAAATATTTGGTCAATAACAAAAGTTCATCTCAATACTTTGTTATAGCCTTTGTTGGCAATGACAGAGGTCAAACGTTTTCTGTAAGTCTTCACAAGGTTGACACACACTGCTGCTGGTATGTTGGCCCATTCCTCCATGCAGATCTCCTCTAGAGCAGTGATGTTTTGGGCTGTTGCTGGGCAACACGGACTTTCAACTACCTACAAAGGCTTTCTAAGGGGTTGAGATCTGGAGACTGGCTAGGACCTTAAAATGCTTCTTATGAAGCCACTCCTTCATTGCCCTGGCGGTGTGCTTGGGATCATTGTCATGCTGAAAGACCCAGCCATGTTTTATCATGCCCTTGGTGAAGGAAGGAGGTTTGCACTCAAAATGTCACGATACATGGCCCCATTCATTCTTTCATGTACACAGATCAGTCGTCCTGGTCCCTTTGCAGAGAAACATCCCCAAAGCATGATGTTGCAACCCCCAAGCTTCACAGTAGGTATGGCTTTCTTTGAATGCAACTTAGCATTCTCTCTCCTCCAAACACGACTAGTTGTGTTTCTACCAAACAGTTCTACTTTGGTTTCATCTGACCATATGACATTTTGCAGTACTCTTCTGGATCATCCAAATGCTCTCTAGCAAACTTCAGATGGGCCCGGACATGTACTGGCTTATGCAGGGGGACACGTCTGGCACTGCAGGATCTGAGTCCCTGGCGGCGTAGTGTGTTACTGATGGTAGCCTTTGTTACGTTGGTCCCAGCTCTCTGCAGGTCATTCACTAGGTCCCCCGTGTGGTTCTGGGATTTTTGCTCATCATTCTTTTCTGCAGTGTTCGGGAGTATTTAAAATACAAGTAATTAAAATAGTATTTAAAATACTTGTCAGGTATTTGTATTTTGTAATCAAAATACTTTTTTTATTCAGTATTTTGTATTTGTAATTAAAATACTTTTAGGAAGTATTTTAAGTATTTTAATTACTTTCTAAATTCAAAACAAATGTTGTAATTTAAATAACCCGCCTCACCGCACTTAAAACAAAACAACAGCGCGAGTCCCGTCATCACTCTCGTTTCTCGTATCTCGTGCGAGGTGCGACGAGAGGAGGGAAAATTCCAGCGCGTTCCAGCAACGCAAGTCACCTTGAAGTGAAGCGTGATTTATTTTTAGTTATTAATCATCCTGATCGCGTAATCCCTTCCGTAAAATTACCGTATATACTCGAGGATAACCCAACCCGGATATAAGCCGTGGCCCCTACTTTTACCACAAACAACTGGGAAAACGCATTGTCTCGAGTATAAACCGAGGGGGGAAATTCACCATTGCAGATAAAAAGTCTGTTCATGTGCATTACAGCTTAGTAACTCCCTGTGCCACATAGTAATAGCAGTTAACCCCATCATGTCCCTCACATTAACCCCCTGTGTGCCTCAAATAAGAGTTACTGATATATGAGAGACATGGAGGTAATAATTAGGTATCTTCATAATTAAGGTTCTTTATTAGTACCCCCATGTGTCTCACATATTATTAACCCTTATATAGGGCACACAGGGGTAAATATAAGGGACATGATGGGGTTAACTGCTATTAATGTGAAGCACATGGAGTTACTGAAACTAAATTAATATCCCCAAATGCCTGACATTAATAGGCATAGTAACTAAAGGAAGGTACCTGTATGTTTCTCTTTACTGTAGCATCCTCTCCTCCATGTGACAGACATCTTCTATAGGAGTCGGACACAATGAATCCTGGCCAATGTCTTATCTGCAGGGTAGATGCTAATCCTAGTGGGCTAAAGGACCTCTGATTCATTTTTTGTTTTTATTAAATTTTTTGTTTACTTTTTTCAAGTATTTTAGTATTTGGAAAATACTTTTAAAGTAGTATTTAGTATTTGTATTTAAAATACTTCGGGATGAAAGTATTTAGTATTTGTATTTAAAATACTTCACTCATAGGTATTTTGTATTTAAAATACTTTCCCAAAGTATTTTCCCGAACACTGCTTTTCTGATCATTTTGACCCCACAGGGTGAGATCTTGCGTTGAGCCCCAGATGGAGGGAGATTGTCAGTGGTCTTGTATGTCTTCCATTTTCTAATTATTGCTCCCACACTGATTTCTTCACACCAAGCTGCTTGCCTATTGCAAATTCAGTCTTCCCAGCCTGGTGCAGGGCTACAATTTTGTTTCTAGTGTCCTTCAACAGCTCTTTGGTCTTCACCATAGTGGAGTTTGGAGTGTGACTGTTTGAGGTTGTGGACAGGTGTCTTTTATACTGACAACAATTTCAAACAGGTGCCATTACTACAGGTAATGAGTGGAGAACAGAGGAGTCTCTTAAAGAAGAAGTTACAGAAGAAGTTCTGTGAGAGCCAGAAATCTTGCTTGTTTGTAGGTGACCAAATACTTATTTTTCACCATAATTTGCAAATAAATTATTTCCAAATCAGGCAATGTGATTTTCTGGATCTGTCTCTCATAGTTGAGGTCTACCTGTGATGCCAATTACAGGCCGCTCTCATCTTTTTAAGTGGGAGAACTTGCACAATTGGTGGCTGACTAAATACTTTTTACCCCATTGTATGTATTCTGTGTTTATAGGGGGAAGGAAGGGGTTAACTGACACTTTATTGAGGGCAGAAGGTAATTTAAAGGGGTTTTGCCACAAGTGAGTCCCTTACCTCTTATCTGCTCAGGAGAGAAGATAAACAAAGCATGCTGAGTCACAGGGAAAATGGAGGGGGGGGGGGGGGGGTGAGCAGAGAGTGACTAAGCAGGGAGCGTCTGCAAAGTTTACTCAAATAATTACATTACAACCAGTGGATTCTCTATACAGCAGACAGCCTCATACACTGCACTTTTCTCCCCAACCCCTTGCAAGCTCCTTCATGTTCCCTGTCCTCAGATAATAAGTGCAAACATGCAAGCTCTGCCAGATCAGCTATTGTCGGTGCCCTGGTCCTGTCTAATGTAAACTGTCAGGAAACTAAGGGGGACTGAGCAATGCTGTAGCTCTCAGAGGCTTCACTTTTTGTAATCACATATATTTAGAAAAGTGATTAAATACCCATTTTGGAGGATCGCACGTCAACATTACATCGTGGCAAAACCTCTTTAAGGCAAAGAAACATGGTAATGCCTGCAGCCAATCAGTGTGAGAACGAGAGAGGGGCTGCAGGCACACAGCTAAAAGGGATTCTGCAATCTTCCATTCAGTACTGTTGTAGTTGAGTTCTTGTACAGTTCAGTATGTTGTTCCAGCATCTGGTTGCTATAGCTACAGACCTGGCTTCTACTGCAGTCTAGTGGAAGCCAGTAAACACGCGCCTGAATTCTAAATGAAACCAAGAAAACAGGACTGAGTTAAGATGAATCAATGTAGTGAGACAACCCCTGTGATAAAATGCCACTCCACACCATAAACCAGGGAATAGGACTCATGCCTGTATAAAGTCCTCTTAATGATGTTGCCCACTTGATCTTGAGACCAAGCTCTAGCGATCGATGCATCCAGGTGTCATAAATGAGCAGGTAGTGGATCCACTGTGCCCCTTCTTGGCTTGCTCCGAAGGAGCGTTACTAGGTTGCTTTCTTCACAGAGCCTTTGATGGCAATGCTGGCTTAAAGGGAATGTATTATCAAAAAATTACTTTTTGTTTAACTCACATTTTTATGTTAAACACATTTTTTAGGAATTTTTGGTTATTTTTTTTTATTTTCTATATCACTTTCAGTATTTTTTTTAATAATTCTTAAGTCCTGCAGTTTTCACTTTGGCCACTAAGCCTAATTAATGTTTCTGACACTTTCCTGTTCTGTTTAGAGAGCTTTTTGATTATCAGTAAAAGCAGGGTCAAACTGAAAAGAGACACCATTGTGTAAGATAACACAGAATCCACCAGTCACAAGAGGAGATGTCACAGCTCCCCCTCTCCCCTCCCTTCACAGTGAAAACTCTCCTATACAAGTCTATGGGACAGAATCTGTCTTAAGAATCATATGTGCATGAAGCTGCTGTAAAGTATCTCTCTGACTGCTGTTAAAGCAGTGCAAGCAAGAATGTCTTCCCCACAATCATATATAAAGGGCTGAATACATAAATCTACAATCAGGAAATAAAAACGACTGAGAGGAAAAGAATATGGATCAGGGTCTTGATTTAATAAGTAAAAAAAAAAAAAATTGGTGACAGATTCCCTTTAACTCTAATGGCCACCAGGTGCAACCTAAATGCAGTCCCCAGCATAAACAGCTGAACCCAGAGAGGCCAAAAAGTGCTAAGGTAGATGCCACACTGACAGAGAAAAAAACACAGAGAACTAAAAGACAACTGGGGCCAAGATACAGAAATGGGATGGAGGCCCAAGGACAGACACAGGATGGAGGCCAAACAAGACACATAGAACAGACATAAGACAGAAATGCACGGATCGGCAAGGACAAGACTGGGAGCAGAGGCAAGGAACACAGACAGACTGGAAACACAGACCAGGATAAAAGCAGGAAACACTGACAATAACAAGGTTAAGAACACAAGAATGGCAGGAATACCAGCAAGGAACTGGACAAACGGACAAGGACCAAACAGGACCAGACAGACAAGACACAATGACCATAACAAGGTAAACACCAAGACTCAGGCATGCACTGTGAGGAGGAGTTGGCTTATAACCCCACAAGTACAAGGGGATTGGCAGAGGAAGCCCAAACCCACTCTGTAGGAATAAATATGAGCAAGATGTGGTCTTGTCTTGCTATAGAACAAGAGGGAGAGAAGGGCAGTAGCCACAAGATTGTGAAGAGCAAGGCCAGTATGGGAGAAAGTCACACAGGAACCACAAACAGGTAAAAAGGCAAGCAGCGAACAGCAGCGGGACTCATTAGTGAAGAGGATAGACCTCTATTCCAACCTCCACTCCGGTGCATCATGATAGCCTTTGAGAGCGGTGGAGTGATGTCAGTAGAATACCTGTAGCTGGATGTCTGGCTCGTAGTTGAGTGCTGTGCAAAGATCTTCTAATGTTTTCTGTTGACACGGTTTGTAACTCTAGACTTGGGATGTGATGTACAACATGCCAACATGATTCTTCCAATCAGATGAACTGTCTGTAGAGAGGTTCACTTGTGTGCACCTCTTGCTGTCATTCAGGTTGTTGTCATTCAATCAACGGGACACACATAAGATTGAGCAGTGCTGTTATCTTGGCCTAGGCACGCAGTGAACTACTTAGGTCTTTGAGTTGAAGGATTCTATCCCTCTCAACATCCCTGCGACAAGTGGCAATGACTGGCTCGTATACAAACAAGAGGCATCACACAAGTTTTTTAAAACCCCACTTGATAAAAAATTTCTTCAGTTTTTAAGTACCCAAAAAAACATTTTTTTTCCCAACTGGACTTAAAATGTTTAATCCCACATGCCACAGATTGGAGCTAGATGCTAGAAAATGTGATTATATGCAAATCTTTCGTAAAACTGTTATTTTATTTTGATTTCCCAAAACCCTTTAGGGATTGTCCTTCGGGTGTTGAAATTTTCAAAAAAAAAAAGGGTTGCAGAAAAAAACACAATAAAAAAATTATTTAAAAAAGGCTCCAAAAGAGACCATATCTATAGAAAAACCCATATAAAAAAGGGCAGTGGATTTTTTTTTCCTAGCTTTGGCCATACATAAAATGTCCTCCAAAACCTGATCAAATTTTTTTGGGGGTAAAAAAATTAAGTGATGGGGGTTTTTTTGCGGGCCCTTTTCCACGTTGAAGCCCCGGGGAAAAACCCCCATTTTAATTATCTTTGGGAAAATTTTTTCGCCTTACTTGGGGAAGTATTTGTTGGGACTAGGGGTTATTTCCTTCCCCCCCTCCCCCTGCCACCCAAGAAGACTTTTGGAGACTCTAAGCTTGGCCTTTTCCCGTCCCCAAAACCCCCCCTTGGATGTTTGTCCGAGGTCGGAATAGGTATGGGGGTTTGGTTGGGAAAAAGAAAAGGTTTCTAAGATATTTGTCTGAAAAATTTTTGCGGGTTGAGTGGTGGCGGGAGAATCATCATGGGGGGTTCTGGATTGGTTGGAGCGGGGAAAAGGTAAAAAAGAAAAACTAAAAAGGGAAGGAAGAAACAACCAACAGATAATTTAGTCTCCTATGATCCCGGGGATGTGGGGGGTTTTTTTTTGCTTCTGTTTTTGTATCTTTTCCTGTTTTCCTGCCATGTAAAGCAATTTGACTGGTGTCTGCCCATTTTTGTGGTCTCTATATGTTGGTATTGTAGGTTATACAGAACTTATATGGGGTAGCAGTTACATTTTCCCTTTGTTTGAAAAAAGTTTTGAAACCTGCCCCTTTCCCCTTTGAAATTTGGGGGGTTTTTTCCTTTTTTTTTTAAATGAATATTGTTATGGAGTTGGGGGAAGGCAGATTTTGTATGTGGACTGGTGGGGGCTGGAGTGGAATTGAATGGGGGGCCAATTTAAAGCCATGTGCCCTGTCTATGATATGTTAGACTATGCCAAATGTGTGAGCCCGCCCAAACATGTGAAAACGATGTGGGGTGTAAAGGGGGGAAAATTTGTATATTTTATACGTATTGTATGAGGAAATGTCAGAGTGTTATGGGAAATGTCCCCCCAAAAAAAAAGGTAAGACAAACACCTATAGCCCCTGGGAAAATGTTTCTAATTTTAAAACCCCCAACAATTTTTAAGGTGGAAAAAAACAAAAGCCCAATTTTTCCCAAATTTTGGGGGCATTTTGACTGGGATGAGATTCCTAGCAAAGGAGTCCGCATTGTCTCTGAAACGCGTAGGCTAATGTGTACCCCGTGAGGTTTTGGGGGTTGGGCCCCTTGTAAAATCACTACCATTTTCCCTGTCCTGCACATGTGTGTCTTTCCGCCCCCAGAGGTCGGAACTTTGGAGACATATAAACCTCGCTTTTCTAAATTTAGTGGTGACAAAACAGTAGCTATTGGTTTTTTTTTTTCCTAAACATATCTAGAAAAGCTTTTTATGATGGGGAAAGCATATCCTCTATTTGGAAGTAAAAAAAAAAAATCAGGTATGCCCCCATATGAACGGGGAAATTTCTGAGGCTTTATTTTTGGTTTTTGCTCCCTGTTTTTTTGAATTTTTTATTTGAACCCTTGGGATATTACGGGGGTTTTTTTAATCGGGAAGGGATTTGGGTTTTTGGGCTGCAAAATTGGACAATCTCATCCCAGCTAAATGCCCCAAATTGGATTCTGTAAGAAAGGTTAAAGGGGTATCCCTGTCCTTTGGCCCCCAATAGACAGGGCGGGCCCAAAGGGCAAAAGAGAGCAGCTGACTCACTGCTATATTTTTTGGAGATTGAGCAGGTACTGAGAAAAAAGTGGGGCCCAAAACAAAAGTGGACCAGGCCCTGAAGAGGGGCCGGGGCCCAACCCAAAATTTACGGGTGGGCATTTTGGGGGGGAACTCCCGGGGAAAAATTTCAAGGGACCCATTGAGTAAACAAGTGGTCCTTGTTTTCCAGACGCCAAAACCCTTGCACACGGACGGGGGCCCAGAAACCCAAAGGGAGTTGGGAGCCCTCCAAGTGCCCAAAGAGAAAGATGGTCAAAAAAAGGGTCTAATGCCCAAGTGCCTTGCTTCATAAAATGTAACTTTCCTCAAAAAAATATACAGTGAGAAAAAGCCTGAATTTCCCCCAGAATACTTGTGTGGTCTTCTTTTAAAAAAAGTCGGCCACCACCACCCACTACGGGTTTCTAGTGCCGGGGTGGCCCCGAACCCCTGGGCCCGGGGGCTGCGGGCGCACTCGTGTGTCCCCCCGTGGGGCCCCCGCGGCCCCTCCCGGGCCCGCGGGCGGGCCCCGGTTTCCCCCTTCCCTTTCCCCTGCGCCCCTGGCCCTTTCCATTCCTCCGGGCCGGCCGGCGGGCGCCCCGGCCCTTCGAGGATTTAAAGGGCCGTACGCCCATTTTTGGGTTAAAGGCGGGCAGGTGACCCTTTTTAAACCCCTTTTCCTTCCGGGTCCCCTTTTTCCCGGGGATCTTTAGTCCCGTACGCCTTTAGAAAAAGCTTTTTTCCCTCGTTGTCTGATTTCCGTTTTCCGAACCTCTACGCTCCTGTTTCCAAAACCACAAACCCAAATTGCCGCCCCTGTCCGGGACCCCTTTGCCTGCCCCCCGACTCCCCCTACGCCTCACGTTTCGTCCCCTCCCACTGCCTTGGCTCCCAACCCCCAAGAAAAGCACCCCAAGTGGCCCGACCTGGTTTTTTCTCCGCCGCAGAAAAAGCCCCATCCCCTTTGGGGGGGCTCGGGTAAAAACCCGGGTTTTCTACTTAGTTTTCCGCCCCCTGGTAGGCTTACACCTTGTTGCGGTGGCCAGGGGGATCCATTTCCCTGCATTGTTCCCAGTAAGATCCGGCCAGGGAAACCCCCCAAAGGTCCCCTGCCCAGTAAACCCTGTTCTCACGGCGATAGTGGTCAGCAGTCTCATCAACTAGCCCCCAACAACCCCAGAAATTAAACCAGTTTTTCCCGCCATGATGCAGCAGTCCGGGCTAACCAACAACGCCGCCCTCCTCCCCCCTGTGGCGAAAAACCTCCGCCAGCCCCCCGGGCTTCTCGGGCAACCTTCCCACTACCTGCAAGTTTAAACGGGGACCCCAAAACTGTCCAGGGGATTTATTTAACCCGTGCCGATGCCTTTTGATTTTGATGGCCGGTAAAATTTTCCCACTAACTTTCCCAAAGGGTTTGGCCTTCGTGGCCCAGTCTCGGCCCGGGGGGAAGGCTTAGTTGGGCCACCCCTCTCGGGGCCCGGGGGGGCGACCCGGGGAAAACGCGGCCCTTTCAGCTTTCCCTCCAGAGTTCCCCCGTTTTTTTTTAAAAGAGCCGGCACGGGTTTCCCCTCGGGGGAGACCGCTCTACTAACCCTTTGCCAGGGGGGGAATCCTTTTGCCCGGCGACTACGAAAGTTCTTTTCCCGGGCCCCTGGCACCCGGAGCTGCCCCTGGAACACCCCCCCCTATGTGCCACCTTTAAAAAGGGCCTGAAGGCAGATTTAAGGACCCCTAGGGGCTAGAGAGATCCCGTCCTCTCTAAGCAAATTTGGCCCACCTAGCCACTCGGATCGATGTTTTTTTCCCCGGGGGGCAAGGGAAAACTAGCCGGAACGTGATCTCGCCCGCCCACCCCGTTTCCCCTCGCCCTGGCCCCGGTCTTCCAAAGACCCCACTGCCGCTTTCACTCCCTACCGTAAAGAACCCTTTAAAGGTGGACCGGGCACAGTTGTCCGAACAGGAGCGTCCCCCCCGTGGGAAAGGGGAAAAATTTTCCCTTTTAACTGTCCCAAACCCCGGACCCCTTTCCGCAATGGTTGCCCGCTTCCCCACAGCGGCGGGAAACCCCCCAAACCTAGGCATGTCGGAGGGCCCCCCGGGGTGTGAAAAACTTCCCTCCACGTCTTACAATGGAGGTTGAGGTTTTTTGGGTTTTCCGGACCGTTTTTGGGGTGCCCCCCTTTTCTGGATTTGGGATCCGCCGGGAACTTTTTTCATCCCACCCGGGTTTTCCCAGTATCCCCTTTTCCTGTCCCCCGGTTTTGGAGAACCCCCGGGTTTAAAACCCCGGGGAGTGGCGATATTTAGTGAGGAAAACCCGGTACTGACCAAGTTTTTTGGTCTCCCCGCGGGGGGGCCTTTTACACAAGGGGGGAGATCCCCTTCTAGGGTCCTCCTCGGTCTCCTCCGCTACCCTTTTGGGGTCTTCCGTGGTAAAGCCCATCCCCACCCCCGTTTTGGAAAAAAGGGGGGAAAATTTTAGGGGGGCTCCGACTGCCAGAATCGCTGTCTCCCCTTTTCCCGCGGCCTTGCCCGGGGCCCCATTCCACCAACAGTCGAAAAGGGCCCCCTGCCGGGCCCTTCCCCGCTAAAATCCCGGGGACTACGTGGACCCCCTTTTCGGGAAACGGGCCCGGGAACCCCTTTCCCCTCCCCCCGCCCCTAGGGGATGTCCCTTTGGGACCCCCTTTCCCTGGGAAAACCCTCCTGGGGGTAGATTTTACCCGTGTCCATCCAGAGACTCACCCCTGTGGGACAATTTTCCGTGAGAAAACTGCAAAAGGGCTTTATACGCAAGCCCCACTTACCCCCCGGACCCGGGTTTTTCTTCGTACAGAAGAAGGATTTGGGTTTTCTCCTTTCCCCGCAAACGAAATACCGGGGGCCTGAACCAATTACCGTGAAAAAAAACCCGGGAAAACCCTTTCCACAATTACGGGAAACTTTTAGACCTCCAAGGAGCCAAAATTTTCTCCAAAAAGGGGCCTGCGGGGGCATACCAAATTTAAACAGGGGGTCCGTGAGGGAGATGAGTGGAAGACGGGTTCAATTCCCCCGACGGGCCCCTTTTGAAATACCTGGTGATGCCCTTCCCGGCTGTGCAAAGCCCCCGCGGTCTTTTTGGGGGTTCGGGAAACGAAATCTTTGGGACCGCTTACACGGGTTTATCGTGGGATCTGGACGGGCATTTTTGGTTTTTTTCCCCTGACCTCCGGACCCCTTAAACACAGGGGCGCCGGGGCCTGCAAAAGCCTTCGCAGCAAAACCCCCTGTAAAGCCCCAAATTAGAGAAGTGCGTTTTTCCCCCCAAACCCCGTCTGCCTTTCCCGGTTACATTGTTTTCCGACCGAGGGCCCCCAAATGGATCCCCCCTAACTGTTGCATCTTGCAATGGCCACGACCCCGTTGGGGCTTCGGCCATACAAGTTTTTTGGGCTTTGGGCCAAATTTTTATCGACAGTTTATATCCCCCTTTTTCTACACTGGGTGGCTCCCCAAATTTTGGCTCTCACCAGGAAAAAAAAGGGCCCAAACCCAAATTTTTGGCCACCCCGCGGCCCAAAGAGGGCCCTTTTCGGATTTGAATCGGGCCCTTTTCTTCCCCACCTATTCTGTCCCGCCCCGATCCCGAAAAAGCCCCTTTTTCTCTGGGGGTGGATGGGCCCCTTTCGGTGGGGGGGCCGGGGCTGTTCTTCTCAAAAGGGGCCCAAAAGGGGAAAAACCGTCAAAAAGCGGCTTTTTCTCCAAGGGCCCTTTTTCGGCGGCAGAGAGGAAATATGCTATTGGGGACCGAGAATTGTCGGGTATCAAAATGGACCTGGAAGAGTGGGGGCTTTTCTGGAGGGGGGCCCGTCATTATTTTTTAGGTGTATATGATCCAAAAAAACCCTTCCCTTTTCCCCCAGTCCGGGCCCCGCGCCCCAATTCCGGGAAGCATGGTGGGCCCCTTTTTTTTTTTTCCCGATTTTTCTTTGGGGTCCCCTTTTCGCCCAGCCGAGAAAAACATCAGGGGGAATTCTCTCTCTCGCGCAAACCGACGGGCACTGGAGGGAGGAGTCCAACACATCTTTCCTCCGGAACGCCTGATCCCAGCAGCAAAATGTCCTCCTTCGGCTGATTCCTCCTTTGGCCCCCCCAAAGTTCGGCCCTCGTGCGCAAGAAAAAACCTGAATTGGGGACACTTCCCTTGTTGGCAGGGCTTTCCGGGGGGCCCGTAGTTTGTTCCCGTTGATCTCTGGTTTTTTACTGGGGGCCAGGACTGGCTAAAAATTTTTTTAAAGGGCTTTGTGGATGCCTGTGTACTTGTGCCCGGAAAAAAGGGGCCCCGCCAAGGCCCCCCGGGCTACTCGACCCCTGCCTATTTCCCCCTTTTTCCATGGTTCCCCTGTGGCGATGGATTTCATCAAGACCTTCCAAACCTCTTCGGGGCAACAACCCTGAACTGGGTAAATTTGGATTTGGTTTTCGAAGATGGGCGCACTTTTGTTCCCCCCGCCCGGGTTTTCCTTCCCCACCACGTCCCCCGGCCCCCCTGTTTTTTGTCACATCTTCCGCATCACGGCCTGCCCCACACATCGTTTTGCGGGGGTGCAGTTTTGTTTTTTCCCCAAATTCTGCGCGCACCTTCCCCCATTGGGGTGAAGTTGATTCCTTCGTCTTACCCTCCCAACTAACGGCCAGGTAAGAGAAATCCCAACCCGATTCTGGGGAGTTTTCCCTTTGTCACTTTGTTTCTGCTGCCGGAATTGGTCCGACCCCCTACCCTTGGGGCCCAATTTTTCCCCAAAAAAATTCACTGGGGTTTTAGGTCCCCCAGGCCCCCCCCTTTTTTATTGTTTAGGGGCGGCATCCCCCCCTCCTCTCCCCTGCCCTCCTCCTCCGAGGTTCCCTCTGGGACCCCTTTGGTTTCCCCGAACCCATCTGGGCCCTCTGGGAGCAGACTTGTCAGCCCTGCAGCGTGCTGCCCCCCCGTTTGAAGGTCCAGGGGGACGGAAGAGGAGACAACTCCAACCTTTACCCCTTTCCAAGCTGGCTGTCCGCCAAAAAAGTCAGGTTTAAAAATCCCCAATTTAAAGCTTGGCCCGCGCTTCCTAGGGCCCCCCTTTAAATTCCCCGACCCAAATTTTTTTCCCTGGCGTATAAGCTCAAATCCCTCCCACCCCTGCGGATCCCTAAATTCCTTTTCCCTGTAAACCCTCCTTTAAAACCCGTTGTTTGAACCGCTTTTCTCCAGAAAGTTGTCCCTTTCCCCTCCTGAAATCCGTTTGCCCCAAAAATATTTGCGGTCAAAAAGATCTTGGGTATGGGGGGTTTTTAGGGGTAAACGGCAAATTTTTGGGTTTATTGGGAGGGATTCGGTCCGGAGGAGGAAACTTGGGAGCCCCGAGGAGAACATCCCGGGGCCCCCGAACATCCTGGGCCCCAAAAAAGGAGGGGGCTTTGGGGGGGGGTTTCTGTCACGGGTGGTTTCCCCCAGGGCCCCCCGCCCGGGCTGGGGGGCACTGTGCGTAAAACCCCTCGGGGCCCCGCGGCCCCTTTCCGGGGCCCCCGGGGGCGGGTCCCGGCTTCCCCCCTTTCCTTCTGGTCCTCTCGTCCTCCTGGCCGGCCCGCCCGTGCGCGCCGGCTTTTCGAGGATTTAAAGGGCCCTAAAGCCCTTTTTTTGGTTAAGGCGGCAGGTGACCCTATTTAACCCCCTTCCTTCCGGGTCACCTTTGCCGGATTTTTTTGTGCCCACACCCTTTAGAGAAAGCTTCTTGTGCCTCGTTGTTGACTTCCGTGGGGACCGAACCCTACGAAACAACCAAAAAAAAACCCCCCCCCCCCAATTTCCGCCTGTCCCCGACCTCCTTTCCTTCCCCGACTCCGCCTAACCCCCCAATTCGTACCACGCACGCCTTGGCTGGGCCCCCGAAAACAAGAACGCCAGTGGGGCGACCTGGTAGTTTTCCGCCGCAGCAAGTCCATCCCCCCTTTGCGGCGGGCTTTTGGGGAAAAAACCGGGGTTTTACTTAATTTTCCCTCCCCGGTACGGCTTTTTCACCATCGCTTGGGGGGTGGTCCCCGCGGATCCCCTACCTGATTCGTTACATTTACTTCAACCCATCTTCCGCAAAAAAGTAACCCTTTATAACCTGCATTCCAAATTTTGAGAAGACAGACCCTGGGGGCGAACCCGATTTGTGACTTGGGATTGAGTAAATGCAAAAATACAGTTCTGTTTTTCACCTTTTAATTTTCAAAAACCCCCCTTTATGTCCCGGTGGGCCCAAAAATTTAAAAGGTTTTATTCTCTTGTACAGTAGTTGTAGGGTGGGCCTCGAAGATCCAAAAAACCCAAAGGGAGTCTGAAACCCGGGGGTTTACCAAAATTTAATTTTAGAATTTTGAAGCGCGCAAACACTAAAGAGGTAAGGGAAAAATTTAAAAAAGCCAAACATAATAGAGAGAGATGGCACCACTCACCATTGAAAATAAAAAAACAACATATAGGTAAACACAAGGGAGCAAGTGAGGGGTGCTCACTCCTGACCTATGACTATTTTAACACTAAAAAGATTATGCCACCCACCACTGGAAATCAAGTCGATATAGTTGAACACATGGAAGAAAGTGAGTGGTATTCACTCCTATCCTATGGATATGTTAACAATAAAGAGATTATGCCACCAACCACAAGAAATAAAGTCCATGTATTTGAACACATGGAAGAAAGTAAGTGAGCGGTGCTTACTCCTGGCCTATGGCTATTTTAACATCTATTGAGCGCATCTCCTGCGCGTGTTCTACTACATGGAATAGAGACTTTTAGATTTACCGCAGTGAGAGCCATAATCTTTTTCTCTATTGTGGCATACTTTATGGTCCATGCTATTATTATAGGGCATCAGTGCCTCATTAACTCTCCATGTGGTTTCCATCTGTCTGAGTCTTTTGGACAGTGCCAGTCTGAAAGTCTTTCTGTGGATTAGCACAGAAAATAAATTGATAGACTACAGGGAGTTTTCAGTTCTTATGTTCACACTTTTAATGTGTGTTTAGCATTTAGTGTCCAGCTTTTTTGCAGAAAAATATTGTGTTTCTTTCCCTATGGTAATATCTTCTGTAAATTGCGTGACTAGTTATCAGACTTGCTATCCGAACCCATACCTCAGATGCTCAAACTGATTGAGATCTAGGGTATTTGGAGGCCAAGTCAACATCTTCAACTTCTTGTCCTGTTCCTCAAACCCTTTTTGAACAGTTTCAGACAAGTGGCAGGTTGCAACTTCCTGTTGATAGAGGCCACTGCTGTTACTAAGGATGGGTATACTTGCTTTTTAACAAGTAGGTAGGTTTTTGTATAAAAGTAGCATTCGTATAAATGCCAGGACTCAAGGCTTCCCAGCAGCACATTGCCCACACCATCACAATTATTTGCCTTCTTACCGCAGTGCATCTTGGTGCCATCTATTCTCCAGGTAAGTAATGTACATGTAACTGGCCATTCACAAGGTGTAACAGAAAACATGATTCATTAGACCAGACCACATTTTTCATTGCTCTATGGTCCACCTCTGTTGTAGGCCTTTGTGGTAGTGACTAGGGGCCTGCGGTTGTTTAGACCAGTATACAGAAAGCAGTGATGCAGATTTGTTTGCTGACACCTTTCTATCTTAGCTGGCTTTAACTTTATTAGCAATTTGTGCCTTACTAACTCTTCTGTGGGATGGGACCAGAAAGGCTACCTTCACTCCCTATGCACATCAATTAATTTTAAGTGCCCATGACCCTGTGGTCGGTTCAATGTTTGTCCTCCCTTTGATCACTTTTGCGAAATACCAACTACTGCATAATAGGAACACCCAAAAGACATAGGGCGACATGTATGAATGGCGTCAAAAAGCTGTAGTAGACCAGTTCTATAGATGTATGAACAGGTGTACTCCAAACTTTGGCGTGATAAGTGCCCGAGTACCACGCAAAAGACACTTTTTAGCGCGGCAAAGTTTTGAGGCGTTCTGTGGGCGTGTCGCATCAAATTAGTAGAAGTAGACACATTTAGGATTCTTTGACACCAAAACTTTGGCACCGAACAGTTAGAACAGCCAGACCAGGTTAAAGGTGGTCTGCCTGAGTTGTCGTATTGCCACTATACTGCCCCTTTAAGTATGAACTGCAGAAGAACAGGTTCATACATTCTGGCGCAGTCTATACTACCTTAAAGCGATTTAGAACTGGTCTATCAGTGCCAGAATTCATACATGTCACCCATAGTATTTTGAAGATACACTACAACCAGCCATCTAGCCTTTACTTTTTGGCAATTGTCAGATCTATCCACTTGCCCATTTTTCCTGCTTCCAACAGCTCAGCTCAAAAAACTAGTTGTTCATTTGTTGCCTACCAACTAAGACAGGAAATCAGACATCCGTGACAGACGGCTATTACATAGTAATATCATAGATAAGGTTGGAAAAAGACACAGGTCCTTTGAGTCCAACCTATAACCGTATACTGTTGCACCAGAGAAAGGCAAGAACCCCTATGAGGTGGATGTCAATTGTCCGATACATAAAGAAAAATTTCTTCCCAAATCCGAATATGGCAAATTCAATAAATCCCTTGATAAACATACGATCTCCAGAATCTGGTAACTACAACCTGTAATATTATATTTTTAAAGAAAGGTCTATAAGCCCCTCTTGAACTTGGTCAATGAATCCACCCTCACAATCTCTTGTGGCAGTGAGTTCCATGGTCTCACCACTCTTACAGGAAAGAATCTTCATCTATGATGATGGTGAAATATTTTTTTCCTTTAGACATAGAGGATGCCCACTTGTTGTTACAGGCCTAGGTGTAAAAAGATCATACAAGAGATCAGTATACTCTGCTTTCACATATTTGTGCATGATAATTAAAATAAAATGAATTAGGGGAGATTTAAGCCGAATAAGCCCAAATTTGATAGCCTACAATCTACCTATTCCCTTAAACAACTGTGCTTACTATCCTCTGAACCCGCTCTAGCTCAGCTTTGTTTTTCTTATTCACTGGCACCTAAAATTGTATAAAATATTCTGTGTGTGGCCTTACAGGTGATTGCAGTGATGTAAAGAGCAGAAACTATCTTCCTGTCTAGGCTTCTATGCCTATTTTAATTCAATCCATGATTTAATTTGCCTTGACAGCAGCTTCCTGGCGTTGGTCACTGAATTTAAGACTGCATTATTAACCAGCAGACTTTTAGTGCAGGAGTGTAAGGGTAAGTTCACACGCCGTCTTTGCAGCGTATTGTGGCACGTACTGTGTGCGCCGCTATACACCAGGTGTTTTAGAAGTACGTGCTGACTAGCAAATACTTCTGAAACGCTCTGTGCTGTCTCCCATAGACTTTCAATGAGAGCTATGAATTACCATATTTGAAGGGTGTACTTCGGACGTGTTACAGCTCAATAATGCACCGAAAAATGCTACATAAATACTTTGTTTGAACATACCCTTAAAGTGCAGTTAGTAGTTCTGGTACAGCACAAAGACTGTGTAATAATGAGTCCTTGGGGCCAGGTCCTAGTGCTGAGACAGTGACATTGTACCCTTGGCTCAAGAGTCAGAACCCGAAACTGTACCATGACAGGACAGGAGATTGAGACAGTTTGTGATCAAACAAAAAACTATGAACTGCAACTATTATAGTGAAGTTATGTCACCAAGTGAAAATCTTAAAGGGGTTTTCTCACTAAAAGGATTGCTTTTTATGTTAAGTTTTTAAGATCTTGCAAAAACAAGTCACTTTGCGATATATGTCCATTAACAGTATTCTACCTATTCTGAGATATCCCCTCTTGTATGGGCTGCATCAGCTCCTCAGTATAGCTAAAGACCTGTTTGATCTATCCTGATAGGCTGCCAGCACTGGTTGCTATAGCTACAGACTTGGCTTCTACTGCAGCCTAGTGCAAGCTAGTAAACACGCCCCTGAATTCAAAGTGAAACCAAGAAAACAGAACTGAGGTAAGATGAATCAATGTAGTGAGACAACCCTTTAACTTGTAAATATGCTACTCACAAAAAGTTAGGGATGTTTGGCTTTTGGTTGAAAATTCTGGAAAATGTGTTTAAATGAACTAAATGAGACTCTCCTAACTTTAGGATGCACATGTTCAACTGTTCAATGTTTCAGCACTTTTTGCACAACTTGCTAATCTCTAACAAGGAGCTTAATGGCAAAATTCACAGCAGGTGTTTGGATTCCTGAATCACCCAATAAATTTAGGGGATCAAATTTGAATTGGGATTTAAACAGTCCTCCTCATCATGCTGTTCGCATTTTGACATCAGGAGACCAAGACAACACCTTCCAATTGATCAACAGTACCTCACCATTGGACGTCCTTTGGCTACATTACACACTGATAACCGCTTGAAACAATGTCCTCCGGAACCAGATGATGAATGCCACACAACTCCAGGCACTTTTAAGGGAGGTGAGAGGCAACCAAGAGTCATGTCAGACCATTCGTGACCATTTACATATGCAAGGTCTGTGTGCGTGACAACCGGCAAGGGTACCTGACCTGGCTGATGCACAGCGCTCTCCTTAATATTTCCAGCATTGGTGGCGGCCATCATTTCTGTTGCACCCTGGCCCATGCAAGACGATGATGCCTGTGCCTGGTGGTGTGGTGAGATCATCTAGCATGCAGACCACCGAGATGTAAGTGATTACAAATGGTCTGATGTGACGCTTGGTTGCCTCTCACCTCCCTTAAACATGCCTGAAGTTGTGTGTCATTCATCATCCGATTCTGCAGGGCATTGTTTACAATAAAGAAGTCATTAGCGAGTGATGGACCCAAACAATGTCCACTTCTTTCACTTTCTGTGACTCTTCCAGTCTCTCTGTATCTCTGTTTCAACCTGCTGATGACTCTCTGTGACACCCTTAGCTTAGTGGTCACTTCCGTATGAGAGCATCCTGCTTCAAGCCTTGCAATGGAAAGGTACGGTTGATCTATTGAAAAGTGTTGTATTGGTCTTATGATGGTAAAAAGTATGATGAGAAGGACTGATTAAATCTCGGTTCAAATTGATTCCCTAAATGTATTAGACAATTCAAGAATAAAACAAATGTTGTGATTTTTGCTAAGCTCCTTGATTGAGATCAGCAAGTTGTTCAAAAAGTACAGAAACATTGAACAGTGGGATATGTGCATTCTAAAGTTAAGAGATGGTCTCATTTAGTTCAGTAAAAAAATTTCAAGAAATTTCATGTTCATTCTCAAATTTCAACCAAAAGCCAAATATCCCTAACTTGTGAGTAGTGTATATTTCCTGTTACCGCCAATCATAAAGCACCTATTATGAGTAAAGAGTTGGTAAGCAACAAACAGTGAGTATGCAATTCTTGCATCTTGTATCTCCTGCAGTAAGGTGGTCATCACTAGGCCCCACCCTTTGCCAGGGCCGTCTTTCCCATTGGGCCAGGTAGGCGCTTGCCCGGGGGCCCCCCAGCCTTGGGGGGCCCTCCCCGGGGAGCCGCCTACCTTGCCCAGTGGAGCGACAGCCCTGCGGCGGGTCCGGCAGCGCGACACTCTGCAGGAGGCCGCCGGGCCCCCGCGTCTTTAAGCAGCGCAGGAGATGATGACATCACCTCCTGCGCCGCTGTATATCCTCGGCCGGCAGCTCCGCAGGCTTCCGGCCGAGGAAATACCGGGAGCAACGTCCCGGCGTAGGCGGGCGTGATGATGTCACGCCGCTCACGCCGGAAACAAGCTCCCGGAGCGCGGACTGGTAAGTAACAGTTTTTAAATAGTTTTTTTTCATCTACAGGTGGCACTGGATACAGGGGCAACGGGCTACAGGGGACACTGGCTACAGGGGGCTATAGGGGACACTGGCTACAGGGGGCTATAGGGGACACTGGCTACAGGGGGCTACAGGGGCCACTGGCTACAGGGGGCTATAGGGGACACTGGCTACAGGGGGCTATAGGGGACACTGGCTACAGGGGGCTACAGGGGACACTGGCTACAGGGGGCTACAGGGGACACTGGCTACAGGGGGCTACAGGGGCCACTGGCTACAGGGGGCTTCAGGGGCCACTGGCTACAAGGGGCTTCAGGGGCCACTGCCTACAGGAGGCTTCAGGGGCCACTGGCTACAGGGGGCTACAGGAGCAACTGGCTACAGGGGACACTGGCTACAGGGAGCTACAGGGGCCACTGGCTACAGGGGGCTTCAGGGGCCACTGGCTACAGGGGGCTACAGGGGACACTGGCTACAGGGGACACTGGCTACAGGGGGCTATAGGGGACACTGGCTACAGGGGGCTACAGGGGACACTGGCTACAGGGGGCTACAGGGGACACTGGCTACAGGGGGCCACTGGCTACAGGGGCTACAGGGGCCACTGGCTACGGGGGCCACTGGCCACCGGGGGGACATGGCTACAAGGGGACATGGCTACAGGGGCCACTGGCTACAGGGGGCTACAGGGGCCACTGGCTACAGGGGCCACTGGCTCCAGGGGGGACATGGCTTCAGGGGACTCTGGCTTCAGGGGACTCTGGCTACAGGGGGCTACAGGAGACCCTGGCTACAGTTGGCTACGGGGGCCACTGGCTACAGGGGACATGGCTACAGGGGGCATTTATATAAGGGGTATATACTACAGGGGGCTATATAAAGGGGGCAAACAAAAAGGGGCTGTATAAAAGGAACGTATATTTAGGGGGCTATGTAAAGGGGCATATACTATAGGGGGTATATACAGGGGGCTATATTCTTCTGGGACCATAAGTTATACAGGGGGCTATATAAAAGGGGCTCTACATCTTACAGGGGCTGTAAACCGACCTACAGGGCAGCATATGTACCTACAAAGAGCTGTAGAGCTATCTACTAGGGTCTACATAGCTACCTACTCAATGGTGGGTAACATTACTACCTATTATTTAATGGGGGTGTCCATAACACATGTGGGAAAAGGATTCTAAGAAGTTTGTGGGTTACATTCTGCAGGGACGAGTTGCGGCCAGAAGAAGGTGTCATGGTGGTCTGGACAGAAGAAGAGGAAAAAGAACGATTCAAGGAACAACTGATCAGACAGGACGTCTCCTGTGAGTCCCTAGTGTCAGGGGTTACTTTTGCTTCTATATTCGACCTGTGCTGTAGTCTCTGTCATGTAATGGTGACCTGAGCTGGTGGATGGCGGTGCTGTAGGTCAAAAGTTTGTTAGCAGTAATCTATATATTTGTTTCTGTGAGTAGTTGTGTTTTTTTGGGGGTTTTTTTGGGGGGGGCCCAGTGCACAGCTCTGCCCAGGGGCCCATAGTGCTGTAAAGACGGCCCTGCCACTAGCCCCTAATAGTTACCACCCTTGAACATAATGAGTTTACTACTGACATCACAGCATCTATTGGACACCAACTCTACAAACTCTATAGTCTGTACACTCTGCTAACCAAGTGCTCCCAGAAGAGATGGTAAAAAAAAGCCAAAAAACTGATCAAAGCCAAAAGGAGCACAGCATACAACCAAGCACTTTTGTGCTTTGTTCCAGTGATCAGTACCGTTTAACTCGTTAAATATTTTGTCAAACGACAAATAACTTCAAGGGTGTTGTCCTACCTTTTAAAAAATAAATACGGCAAATGTAATAAAATAACTAAAAAACACCTCTACTCACCTCTCCAACCTCACAGGGACCAAATATAAGAGGTCGGACAGTTACCTTGGTCTTTGTGTACCAGAGACCTGGATAGACCCAAAGCAGCTCAGTGGCCTCAGCCGTCATGTGCTTTACTATTGGCATCATGACTCCAGGCTCAGACTGGCCCATAGGGGAATAGGGGAAATCCCAGGTTGGCCCCTGAGCATGGTAGACCTAAAGTTGGTTTTTAACTGCATATACATTCTTAGAAGAAGCAACAAAGCATTGAAAGAGAGGCAAAAAGCAAGAAACAAAGTATTGAAGGCATTTACAGCAGCTGTAGGGTGGGCACCTAAAATAAAATCCACCAATGGGCCCATAAAAACTGAGCTAGTGGGCCATTAGCGTCAACTCCATCTGTGGGCCCTAGGCACTACAGTCCAACTTTGCATGACTCCCATCGCTGAGTGCTGATACTAAGGGTATCTTCACACGGCATATTTGCGGGACGTAATTTGGCGCATAATTGTTCTGAAATGCGCCCGAATTATGCCTCACAACTACAGTAATTCATAGCTCTCATGGAGAGCTATGATTACCTGCCTTTTTCCGTGCCTGGAGAAAGAAGTGACATGTTACTTCTTCGTGGGCCGGGCCAGAGCATTTTAGAAGAAGGCGCTACAAGTACGCGCCACAATACGCCATGTGAACTTACCCAAATAGTTCGCACAACTGCTGAGAGGCTGCAGCAGTCACATGACAGCTGCTGGTACACAAAGACCTAAGGGACTGCTGGTGCTTTTCTGCTAGCTCACCATGGGACTGGAGAGGGAAGTAGTGAATTATTTTTCTTATTGTATGACATTTGCTGCCCTTTTTTTTTCAAATTGTTTTTTTAACTGGACAAACCCCCATTTAACTAGATGACAACCCCTTTATTGGCCCATAAACGTCTGGGCGGTTGTCATTTTAATTCTGCAGGGCCATGCAGAGAGCGCAACTGCACACTGAGGGCCATATGTATGAAAAAGGTCTAGGTCTAATACTTTCTTTGTTGCCCATAGCAACCAGAGTGCCCCTCTCATTTCATATAGTGCTCTGAAAAAATGAAAAGCTCTGATTGGTTGCTATGAGCAACAAAGAAAGTCTTAGCCTAAGACAGGTTTTATGCATGTGGCCTTAAGTGTGCTGTTGCAGGACTGGGTAGTCGGTTGTCAGCAGCTTCTGTAAATGGGGG
>JAODAL010035041.1:0-43441 GCA_025379985.1 Phyllomedusa bahiana | reverse complement strand
TCCGGGGTGGTATATAGGCTTCAGGGTGGCGGTAAAAGGGCGGGTGGGGCTATATAGGCAGGCAGGGGGGCTTTATAGGCAGGCAGGCTGGGTGGGCTATATATACAGGCAGGCAGGGTGGGATATATAGGCAGGCTGACAGGGTGGGCAATATATACAGTAAGGCATGGTGGGCTATATATACAGGCAGGCAGTGTGGGCTATATATACAGGAAGGCAGGCTGGGTGGGCTATATATACAGACAGGCAGGGTGGACTATATATACAGGCAGGCAGGCTGGGTGGGCTATGTATACAGACAGGCAGGGTGGGCTATATATACAGGCAGGCTGGGTGGGCTATATATACAGGCATTCAGGATGGGCTATATATACAGGAAGGCAGGCTGGGTGGGCTATATATACAGGCAGTCAGGGTGGGCTATATATACAGGCAGGCAGGCTGGCTGGGATGTTTATACAGGCAGGCAGGGCAGGGAAAAAAATAAATTACTTACTTACGTCTGTCCAAGCTCCCTCGATGCGCTGCGCTCCGCGGCACGATCATGTGACGTAATTGCACCGCCCACATCATCACTAAGAGCCGGCGCCTGCTGTCAGGAACAGTAGCAGGGGCAGCGCTGTCACTAAGAGGCGGGATGCGCCGAGCCCCTCAGCTCCGCGCCCTCCGCAGTGAACTGTTAAGTTCACTGCCGGCGGGCCCAGGGGCGGCATTCCCGGAGTAGCAGACGTGATAGCAGCTGCCAGCCTGATTAGGGGCTTTAACCACTTTTGTGACCTCCTTGACAAGGGCATATGGCCACGTATCATAGTACACCAAAAACGACACCTGAATTGTGCCAAAATTAATGCAGAGAAAGTATACCCACTAACATTAGGGGCAACATGTATGCAATTTGGCACCCAGATGCCATTTTGCTATGCGCATTAGTAGCGTAGAATGCTCCTGAATATATTAACCTGTTCTACTGCGTGTCATAGATTTAGCGTTTTCTAGCTACTAAGCGTCAATTCTGGCCTGCCTATTCCAGAAGTATTGCGCCCAGTTTTGCCGTCCTACAGTCATAAATGCATAGAGTCATACGGTTATGGTGTGACACACCTCCAGAACGTCCCCTGATCTCATGTATTGCTCTGTTATAAATCCGGGGCCTTAATTATGAAGACTCTGTAGCCTATAGAAACCAAGTAGAGCTCAGATTTAATTTCATGTAGGGCTCTGGAAAAATTAAAGCTGAGCTCTGATTGGTTGCTATGGACAACAAAGACGGTCTTACTTCTAGAGAGTTTTTCATACATAAGGTCCCTGGGGCGACATGTATGAATTCGAATGCGTACTTTTTTTTACTTGGGCGCCGACACACAGATTTTTGGTGCATTAAAATAGAGCTTAATGCGCCAAACTTTGTATGGGCATAGAGTGTAATGCGCAAACTTGGCGCACTAAGCTCTATGCAATGCGCCAGAAATCTGTCGTATTCTACACTCTTCTATATTATATTTTGAACTGTGGTGTCGGCGCCCAAGTAAAAAAAAAGTATGCATTTTAATTCATACATGTCGCCCTCTTAATGTTTCAATGCTGGGATTATGAGATTCTGGAGTGTAGAATACGACAGATTTTTGGCGCATTACATAAAAGCTTAGGGGCGCCAAGTTTGGCGCATTACACTCTATGCCCATACAAAGTTTGACGCATTAAGCTTTTATGTAATGCCCCAAAAAAACCCTTTAAACTGTCGTATTCTACACTCTTCCACATCTATTTAGAACTGGAGTGTCGGCGCCAAGTAAAAAAAAGTTCGAATTCATACATGTCGCCCCTGGTGTCTAAGTTTACACTGTCTAACTTTGAGACAGCAATAGCAAATGTGGGCCATAAACTGCATGTATACTTCATTAACAAGATGAAAATTGATGATCTTGTAAGAAAAATTTGTCATAGCAGGTGTAACGGGTCGCGCCGCGTTCCGGTCCACGGTCCGCGGGCGCACCCGTGTCCCTCCCAGCGGGTCCCCGGAGGGGACGAGTGGTGCCGTGGGCACCCGTCCCATCCACTCACCTGACCTCGCTCCTGTTTTACCCACTCTCTTCCCCGGTCCGGCCGGGAAAGCCGGTGCGCGCCCTTTCATGTAAATTTAAAGGGACAGTGCGCCGGTAATTGGTTAATTGCCGGGCGCTGACTCTATATAGTTTTGGGATCCACGTCACTTCCCTGCTGAGTCTTTGTTTCCTCCGTGCCCTAGAGAAAGCGTTCCTGTGTATCTACTGTCTTACTGTGTTTCCTGACCTCTGCCTATGTTTATCGACTCTGAACCTCTGCCGCCTTCCCCGACCTTGCCGCCTGTCCCGACTATGCCTACATCTCATGATTCTGTACCACGCTTACACTTGGCCGCCACCGCAAGCAAGTCACGTCAGGGGTAGCGACCTGGTAGACTTCCGCCGCAGCAAGTCCATCCCGCTTTGCGGCGGGCTCTGGTGAAAACCGGGACCTACTTAGATTCCGCTCCCTGGCGTGGCTTACATCATCGCTTGCGGTGGTCCAGCTGATCGACTACCAAGTCCGTTACAGTAGGGAAAAGTAAAACATGATGGATGATAGCTATGATTGGATTAAAAATTGCAGGGTTACAGTCTTTTAAAAATTTATCATACGGGCAGGGCCGCCATACAGGGGGTACAACCAGTACTTCCGTATGGGGCCCGAAGGAATAAGGGCACGGTGGAATAAGGGCCCGGTGGAAAAGTGTGGGCCCTGAGTTGCTGGGGTTCCCGAAGGCTGTGCTGTCCGCCCCCCGGGGGCCCCCCCGCAACCGGGCCCCGAACCCCGGGGACCTGCGTCACGACGCCCAGAGACCGGCCGGGGGTTGGGACAAAGTCCCGACTCCCCGGGGTCCCCTATCTCCCTGGCAGGGGGAAGGCGTTGGCCTTCACCTGCCGGGCGCTGGCCCCTATTTTCTGATGTAGGCGGGGGGGACCCTATATCTAAAGGGGGTCCCGACTACATCTAAAGGGGGCCCTGGCAAACCCATATCTAAAGGGGGCCCGAGGCTACCTATATCTAAAGGGGGCCCTGGGCCCCTTTAAAAAAAAAGGGGTGGGCCTATACTAAACGGGGGGCGCCCCAAAAGGGGCCCCGGCTACCCAAACTAAAAGGGGGCCCTGGGGTACCTATATTTAAAGGGGGCCCTGGTCCCATATCAAAAGGGGGCCCCCGGCTCTATACTAAAGGGGGCCCTGCTACCTATACTAAAAGGGGGGCCCTTTTTCCTATACTAAAAGGGGGCCCCGGCTGCTATAACAAAAGGGGGGCCCTGGCTCCAAACTAAAGGGGGCCCCTGGCGGGCAAAATCTAAAAAGGGGGCCCGGGGCTCCCTAAAAAAAGGGGGGCCCCGGGCTGCCTAAAAATTTAAAGGGGGCCCGGATGCCAAATAACTAAAGGGGGCCCTGGCTGCCATTTTTAAAGGGGGCCCTGGGCCTTATCAAAAAGGGGCCCGGGCTGCCTATATCAAAAGGGGGGCCCCCTGGCTCCCAAAAATATCAAAAGGGGGGGACCTGGCTGCCGACATCAAAAGGGGGGCCCCTGGGGCCAAAACCTCAAAAAGGGGGGGCCCTGCCTTTACCAAAACCTCTAAAGGGGGGCCCCTATTACTCTACCAAAACCGTTTAAAGGGGGGGCCCTGACTCTACCTAACCTCAAAAAGGGGGGCCCCTAAACTCTACCAAACCCTTTCAAAAGGGGGGGGCCCTGACTCCCCCAAAAACCTCAAAAGGAGGGGGGCCCCTTTAAAACCTGAACCCATAACCCAAAAGGGGAGGGCCCTAAACCCCCTAACCTTTTAAAAGGGGGAGGGCCCTGAAAATTTGGGGGGCCCGCCAACAAAAAAAGGGGGGCCCTAAAGGTTTTAGGTCCCCAAAAAAAACCCTACCTGGGGCCCGGCCTTCCAACTTATCCGGCGGGTGTCTACCTACCTAAATAGGGCCTTCTAAAAAACCTGGGGCCCTTTGGGCTTTTTTTCCCAAACCTACCCTGGGGTTCTTGTCTCCCTTTCCTGTAATTTTTTTTGGGTTGGGGGGGCACCCCAATGTTGGAAATAATCTTCGGGGGGTTAGTCCTCTCCCCACCTCCCAACCCCTTAGGATATTTAGACCCCCTAATTTATGGGCCTGTCCCCGCTTTCCCACCCGGGGAAAGTTTGTACAGAGGGGGGAAATGTAAAGAAATCTTAAAAAATTGGGTTTTCTAAAGGCCAATGGCTTCCTATATCAAAAGGGGGGCCCCCTGTTTCCTAAATCTAAAGGAGGCCCTGGGGGCCTATATCAAAAGGGGGGTCCTGCAAACCTAAAATTCTAAAGGGGGCCCTGGAAACCTATATCAAAAAGGGGGCCCTGAGGCTAACCTATATCAAAAGGGGGGCCCCCGGCGGGCCTTTTAATTGAAGGGGGCCCTGGTTTACCTAAATCAAAAGGGGTGGCCCTGCTACCTATATCAAAAGGGTGGGCCCTTGCAACCTATATTTTTAAAGGGGGGCCCGGGCCCTCCCAAATTTTTAAAGGGGGCCCTGGGGCTCCCTTAAACAAAGGGGGGGCCCCTGGCTGCCTATAACAAAAGGGGGGCCCCTTTTGGTGCCTATAACAAAAGGGGGGGCCCCGGGGCTCCCTTATATCAAAAGGGGGGCCCCGGGCCCCCTTCCCCGATATCAAAAGGGGGGCCCTTGCTGCCTATATCTAAAGGGGGCCCTGGTTCCCGATATCTAAAGGGGACCGGGCTGCCACATCAAAAGGGGGGGCCCTGGCTGCCAAAACCTCTAAAGGGGGGCCCTGACCTTACCAAACCCCCTCTAAAGGGGGGGCCCTGCCCCTACCCAAAAACCCTCAAAAGGGGGGGGCCCTAAATCTACTCTAACCCAAAAGGGAGGGCCCAGATTCTACCTAACCTCTAAAGGGGGGGCCCGACTCTACCTAACCTCAAAAAGGAGGGCGCTGACCCCCAAACCAAACCCTCAAAAGGAGGGCCCTGACCCAAAAAACCTCTAAAGGGGGGCCCCTAAATCCACCAAACCTCTAAAGGGGGGCCCTGACCCCCTACAAATTTAAAAGGGGACTCATGGTGGGGAAAAACCCCCCCCAAACCCAAAACCTGGGGCCCGGGCCCTTTCCCAAACTTACCCGGCGGGTGTCTACCTCCCCTAAATGGGGCCCTATCTAATTACCGGGGCCTTGAACATTTGAACCACCTAGGGTCTTGTCTACCTCCCGGGTAATAAAATTTTTGTTAGGGGAGCATTTTTATTTGTAGCTAATCTTCGGGGGGTTTTTAGCCCCTCTCCCCACCCTCCAACCCTTAGGAAACTAACCTCTAAGTTTTGGCCGGGTACCCCCCCCCTTCCCACCCCGGGGTTAGTTTGTAAAAGAGGTGGGGCTTTATTTTAAAAAAAAAATTTTTAAAATTGAGGATTTCAAAAGAAAATTTGGGGTGAAATTTTTCTCAGGGATGATTTGTGGGGGGGACAAGTCATCAGGGCGGTGTGGAACGGATGGGAAAAAAGGGAATAAAAAAGATTTAAAGGGAGCGAAAAGAAGGGCCCTCCTCAGATTAAAAACGTCCCCGGGTTGGGGTCCCTAAATTTTGGGGGTTTTTTATTTTGTTTTCCTTTTTTGGGATAAGTGCTGTATTCACTATAATGTGATGGGCCCCTGAGTGATGCCCTGACCTCTTTTGTGGTCTCTATATGGTGTGTTGTGGGTTTAAACCTAAAAGGTGGTGTCGGACCTTATGGGGTTCTCAATAGGGTTTTTTTTGTAGTTTTCCCTTTGAGCTGGTGTCTGACCTCTTTTGGGCTCTATATGGGCGGTTTTTGGGGGGTTTTAAAACCTAAAGCTGGTGCCCTGCCCCTCTATTTTGGTTTTTCCTGTACGGAGGTGTTTGTAGGTTATACCAAACGGGTTTGTCTGCCCCACTTTGGGGGTCTCTATATGGTGGGGGTTTGTGGGGTTATACCTGGGGGCTGGTGTCGGCCTCTATGTGGTCCTATATGGTGGTTGTTGTGGGTTTCCCTGGGGTGGTGTTGGCCCTCTAGGGTGGTCTACAAAAGGGGGTTTGTTGAAAGGTTACATGGGGCCCCGGGTATAATGCCAGCGTACATTTTGTCCCTATTGCCCCTGTGTTTGGAGTTAAAATTTTTTACTTTCTTGCTGGAAATTTCTTTTAGAAGGTGGTGAGGGCGTGCCAAGGGAAATATGGGGGGGGATATTGTATGGGGGCGGTGGGGGATATGGAGGGGGCTATTTGGGCCCTGTGTCTAAAAATATAGGGGAAAACCCTTTATGTAAATAATTTTGATATTGTACTACACAATTTTTACAGTTTTTTTTTGCACAGTATTATTGGTTTAAAAGGGGCAAAATTTATGTCCGAGGGGGCCGGGGTTTTTTTTGCGGGGGGGGGGGCGTTTTGGGTTTTGTGAGGGTGGGGGGATCGGGGTTGCTGGGGGGGGGTTTTACAGGGGGGGGCGCCCGGGTGCTTAAGCTGAAAGGGGGGCCCTAAAAAATTTTTGTTGGGGGGCCCTGAAATCCGGGGATGGGGTTTAAAGCCAAACAGGTAGAAGCATTCTTCTAGTGCTCCGGGCTCACAGATAACAGTCCTTTTGCATCCATAGAAAAATCAAAAACCCAAACCTTGGAAAAAAACTGCATATCACATTTCTTAATCACCCCCTGCAGAAAGATACAAAATTTTATTAAAAAAACTACTCACTCGCGCCCCCCCCCCCCCCCCCCCCCCCCCCCCCCCCTTTTGGGGTTTCCCTCCCAAATTTTGGATGGGCCTAGTAAAAAGGAAGCCGTGCTGGGGGGGAACGGAGGGTCTTTTTGGGTTGAGAACCCGTCTTCACTGACACGGGGAACCTGCCCTGCACTAAAATTAAATTTCCGGGCCCTTGTTGGACTATTGGTTTATCCCGTCTCCTGAGGGCGGCATGCAACAGGAGATTTAAAACCTACCCCCAGGCTTCCTTTTTGCAAAAGCTGGGCATTGTTGTGAGGCTTGAGTGGCACCAGGGGAACAGCAGGATTTCGGGGAAACAAAACACCAGATCTTCCAGCTATTCTGGTGATTTGGGCAGCAAGTGATAGGGTCCCCCACATCCCCGGGCGCGGGAACAGCGAAACTTTTCCTGCTGCTTTGAGGCACACTGCACTAGGTGATGGTTTCGGGATATCCCGCTCTGCCTACAGAAGATAGAACGGGTTTCACTGGGCTGCCGTCGCAATGGGGGGGCTTGGCCTATCCCCCTAACACAATTTTCCTCTGCCCCTGACAATCCTGGCATTGTAAAGGGGCCATTATAGTAAAACATTCATTTAAGGCCGGGGATTACGCTCAAACCTAAGCCAATTGGTTTTAAAAAACCCAAAATCCACCAGGGGCACAAAACCCGGTTTCCCCCATTGGCCCAAAGGTTAACACCTGCGGGACATATTTTTCCAACTAGAAATCTTACCACTAATGCCCCCCCACCCTTTGAAAAAACTTGTGTTTTTTTTTCTACAGGCATGGTCATAGCACTTCTGCTTTTCCAGATTTGTACATTTGTTCCCAAAGGACTTTCAAAATTTTTGGGGGAATTTTAATTAAAATTTGTTCTTCGCAGCGTGCTCCCCTCTGAAACTGAAATGTAAAAATAGTTTTTACAGAACTGCACGTACTGGGTTTCAATCCAAGCTGGGGATTCCCATTTCCCTCTAAATTTTCCATTACCCTCAATAAAAGAAAAAGGCTCATAGGACCCATACCCCTTATTTAGGAAAATCTGTAAGTTTGTTGTAAAAAACTTGAATTATCCCACAGTTTTTTAAAAAAAATTCCCAAATCAGCCCCTTTTAAATTTTTAAAAAAAAAAAAAAAAAAAAAAAAAAAATTAAACAAAATTTTTGGGGATTGCACATCTGAAAAATTTGGGTTTTTATTAAAATAAAACAAATTTACCCCATATACGGGTGGGACACTGTAGAAAAAAGGGAAAAAAAAAAAAACCCCAAAAAATTTGCGGGTTTTTTTTGGTCATTTCATGTCTCCAAAAAATTGGAATTAAAAGTGATCAAAAAAGACTCATGCATTCCAAACTGGTACCAATTAAAAGTACACTTCAACCCGCAAGAGTGAATGCTCTAAAAAAAAAAAAAAAATCCCTGCAAACTTGGCACAAATAAATTTTTTTCACATTTTGTCCCGCTTGGAATTTTTCTGTGGTTTCCCTGTATATTTTATGGTATGGTGAATGACACTATTAGAAAGTACATCTTGTCCCGCAAAATAAAACCCCTCATTTATCTAGGTAGGTGGTAGAATAAAAAAAAAAAATTGGCTCTTGGAAGGTGAGAAGGAAAAAAACAAACGTGTCAACCCCAAAAAAAGCAAGGTCCTAATTCACTAATCTTACCTTAACTCCATATACGATCTCCTAGAAGGCCTGGAAAACAGAAACCGTAAGGGCGCATCCCCACGGCATAGGACAAATACCGGCCGGTTTGCCGGCCGGTATTTGTCCTGTTTTGTGCCCGTCCCCACCCCGGGCGCCCGTGGGGGGGGGGCGGATTTTCTGCGCGATGAGCGGAGAAAAGCCCCCCCCCTTCACATTCAGAAGCACAGATTCTGTCCAAAACCATACGGAAGATTGTGCTTCAATAATGTTTTGCAAAAACCGCCCGACGGAAAACCCGTGCAGTGGGACTGCGCACGGTTTTCCATAGAGAACAATGTGCACATTTCGCCGTTTTTCAGCGGTCTGAAAAACGCAAACCGGCTGAAAAACGGGAAAAACCCGTGCAGTGGGTACATGCCCTAGACTAACCCCTTTACCTTTGACTTTCTGAGTCAATTCTTCCTTAATCTATTAAGGATACTACTAAACGCCTATTTATCAATATCTTTAGAGCACTAAAGGCCAAATCAAAATCTACTGAACCTCCACAAGATGTCATTTACAGGCTATTGAACTATAGAATCAAACATGCTATCCTTCTGAAGTCATCTTATACAAAAATCAGTGGCACACTAAAAACTAAGTGAAACATCAAGGTATATAGGAATATTGGAAATGCATTACTGCTAAGGAAAATATGAAAAACCTTTGGGACTCTTAGTTTACAGTTTTTGATCAAAGATTGTATTAAGCTCACCCCCCCAAAAGCGTTTAAGGGGATCCCAGAACAGGTGAGTCCCTCACCACTAACCTGTTACCTCTTTTAAACCTGTGCCGGATAATTCACTCGCAGGGTCCTATCCCTCCTGGGGCAGTGGCAGTCTGAATGGACTCCTAGTACGGTCACTTGTTTTAGTGTCGGGACGCCCCTGCTCTGGCAACCCCTGGACGTTTTGGGAGGTGAGCTTAATACAACCTTTGATCAAAAACTGTAAACTAACAGTCCCAGGTTTTTCATATTTTCCTTAGCTGTAATGCATTTCCAATATTTCTATATACCTTGAGGTTTTACTTAGTCTTTAGTGTGCCACTGTTATTTGTATTAGATGTATGCTATTGCCTTTTCAGTGTGAACCTATGCTTACGTTTTCAAAGTATATTTTAGATGTGCACAGACTAATTACGTTTTGTTGGATATTAAATGAGCCCCAGAAATGAACAGATGAAATTTAGATGTATGTATGGGGGTAAAAAACAGACTGTACAGTATTTGACTCCAAATGGACCAGTAACGGGCTTGTGAAATCCTTGGATATGAAATTCCCTATTGAAATGAACAGGTGAAATTTAAATGTATATGGGGCAGAATTAGACTCACCCTGGACTTTAATGAGAATACCCCACAAACTAAAAGAAAATGATAACGGAAGAGGCGCAGTCTCTGTTAAGAGCAGTTTCTTTCAGAATGGATCAGCAGATACAGAACGCTGGTAAGCAACTGACAGACTTCTGTTGTTCCCCCCTCCTCCCCCGCAATCGCTGATAAAAGCAATTTGCTTTGAGTGAGAGCTATGCAGCAGCAGAAGGACGCTAATTTCAGGGCACAATGAGAGAACTGTGAGGAGAGAGTGTGCAGTCCTTATTTATAGTGCTGTGACGTCACAGAAACCTGCCAGTCTCTGATTGGCTTCATGTCTGCATATGTCATTGAGGGTGTTGCTTTCTTCCACCCAGATTTCTCTGCCCCATGTCATGCCTAGAGATGACCCGGATAAATTTGCGATGAATCGCGTTATAAAACAGCTATTTCTTGGCTACAGAGAGCCTGTAGGGTGCTGTAGAACATTGTGCCAAGCTTAAATATGTAGAAGGAGCTTGGTTTTGTGTTCATACAATGCTGTGTTTTAGTATGACACGCACATGACTGCCGCCGCTATTAGAATCGCTTCACTCTAAAATTCCCTGGGCACCTACGGGGGCAAAACTGACCAAAAAACTGAAGTGGGAAAGCAGCCTGACAAGGTAACGTCAGCGACAGCTGGAAAGAAACGAGCTGAAGTCTAAGATACTACAATAGCGTCAAAGAACACAGTAGTGGGTTACTGGAGCCGCCACAGATCGCAGCACAGTAAGGGGACGATGCCAATAGCCACGCCAGGGAGCGGAATCTAAGTAGGTCCCGGTTTTCACCAGAGCCCGCCGCAAAGCGGGATGGACTTGCTGTGGCGGGAGTCTACCAGGTCGCTACCCCTGACGTGACTTGCTTGCGGTGGCAGCCAAGGTGTAGCGAAGGTACAAAATCGTAAGGGCCAAACTCGGAGTTGGGACAAGTGTAAGGTCAGGACAGCCGGCAAGGATCGTGGTCAAGGGACGGAGGCAAGAGGTCGGTACACAAATATGACAGACGAGGCTCAAGGAAACGCTTTCACTATAGGCTCTAAAGATCATTATTATTTATTTCATAGTCCCGGAGGCGGGTTTTACTTTCTGTAAGTTGGACATAAGATTCACATTCTTCTTACAGAAGAAGCTCATCCAAAGCCAGTTTTGCAGCATTTGATTTTGCTTCCCGTTCCAGTTTTGTACCAAATTCCATCACTAATAGCACCGAATGCAAAATAAGCACCTAAAACAATCCCTGTAGTTAGGGTCTCCTTCAGTTAAAGTTCCATACGCTGCATTTGAACAAATTGGTGTCACACAGAAACTGGATTCAAACTACCATGTTTTTACTTCATAATAAACTCCTTTGGAACTTTTTTAGGTATTAATGTTGAAGCTGATGGAGGTATAATTGCCTTGGCCACAAATTGTTTTGGAACGTTAGCAAAGTGACTACGGAGGATTTCTCTATAGTACTTGAGTTTGTCCTCCCTCTCAGCAGCTGGAAAAAAGGCTCCCATTTTGGACTGGTAGCGAGGGTCCAAGAGGGTGGAGAGCCAGAAGTCATCCCTCTGCCGGATGGTGACTATTCGGCTGTCAGTAGCCAGGCAAATCAGCATGCTGCGGGCCAAGTCACTCTGAGGGACTCCCTGCCTCCATCTCCACTGTATACTGCCACGGTGCTTGGGGGTGCTTGGTGGACAGTGGCACAATAACAGTATGTGGAGGTCACGGCAGCAGCCACGGCAGCAGCATGAGGTCAGACAGTGGCACAATGACATTCTGGAGGTGGCAAAAACAGGAGTAGGCCACAGAGTGGCACAATGACAGAGTGTGGAGGTCACGGCAGCAGCAAGAGCATGAGGTCAGAGAGGTGCAAATGACACAGTGTGGAGGTCACGGCAGCAACAGCAGCAGCAGCATGAGGTCAGAGAGTGGCACAATGACAGAGTGTGGAAGTCACGGCAGCAGCCATAGCAGCAGCAGAAGGTCAGACAGTGGCACAATTACAGAGTGTGGAGGTCACGTCAGCAGCCACAGCAGCAGCATGAGGTCAGAAAGTGGCACAATGACACAGTGTGGAGGTCAAGGAAGCAACAGCAGCAGCAGCATGAGGTCAGAGAGTGGCACAATGACAGAGTGTGGAGGTGGCACAAACAGGAGTAGGCCACAGAGTGGCACAATGACAGAGTGTGGAGGTCACAGCAGCAGCAGCAGCATGAGGTCATAGAGTGGCATAATGACAGTGTGGAGCTGGGTGGCAATACCAGTCCCTGGTAAAGATGGTGGTAGGCAGATGGAGAAACTGGCAGCAGATGTGTGGCATCAGGCGGGTGGCGGCATCAGAATAGTGGCTGAGGCAGGTAGCTTGAATCCAGACTCATTTCTCAAAGTTTTGGTGAGGCGTCATGGCAGATGTAATCTGACGCCTAAGGCATTGGTGTGTGGAAATCCTGGCCGATCCACACCTGATTCATCTTTACAAAGGTCAGTCGTTCCACATTTCCGGTGGACAAGCGGGTTCTCCTAGGGGTAACGATGGCCCCCCCCGCTGCACTGAACACCCGCTCTGATGCCACACTACTGGCCGGGCAGGACAGCTTCTCCACTGCAAACTCGGCAAGTTGCGGCCACACATACAGTTTGGCTGCCCAGTAGTCCAGCGGATCTTCTAACTGGGGTGGCAGAGTGCTGTCCAAGTAGGCCACAACCTGTTGGTTCAGGGTCTGCTCCAGGTTCTGCTGCTGCTGTTGAATGCCCTCCTCACTAGGCGGGTGAAGGAAGCTGCTCATCAGCGACTCCAGACTTAGGTTGCTGCTGATGGAGCTGGTACTGCTCCTACACCCCCCCCTCCTACAGCAGCCATGGCAGCGGTACGTGAGCGCTGAGGAACCCCCTGATCAGACCTGTCAGAGGATGGACCATGCTGCACATAGGCAGCGGCCAACTGACTACGGAGGATTTCTCTATAGTATTTGAGTTTGTCCTTCCTCTGCAGCTGGAAAAAAAGGCTCCCATTTTGGACCGGTAGTGAGGTTCCAAGAGGTTGGAGAGCCAGAAGTCATCCCTCTGTCGGATGGTGACTATTCGGCTGTCACCACACAAGCAAATAAGCATGCTGCATGCCATGTGCGCAAGTGTCTCTGAAGGACTCCCTGCCTCCATCTCCACTGTATACTGCCACGGTGCTTGGGGGTCATCTGCCTCATCTTCCTCATCTCCATTTACCTCCTCCAACTGCTCCTGCTCCTCCTCTCCTGTCACCTTGGTAGAAAAAGCACTCATTTCACCAGAAAATGCTTGTGCTCCAATGTCCTCCTCATCCTCCTCTTCCTCCAGTTAAGTCCACACCGGACTCAAGTGGCCGTGAGATGTAGTCGCCATGTCTCCAGCCCCCTGCCCAGACAGATTTTTCAGCATCTGTTCCAGGACATGAAGCAGTGGAATGACGTTATTCATCCCGTAGTCCTGGTGACTGACAAAAAACGGGGGCCTCCTCAAGCGGCCTCAACAAAGGGCAGGTGTAACGCATGAGCTGCCACTGGGTGACATCATAGTTACACAAGGGAGTAATTCTGTCCGCCTGGATCATCAAAAAATCATTAATGGCCTTTCTCTGATCTTAAAGTGGGTCCAACGTGTGCTGGCTGGAATTCCAACGGGTGGAAACATCGCATATCAGCGTGTGTTGGGGGAGGCCGTTTTGCCACTGCAACTTGAGGAGGGTGTGCCTGGCTTTGTAGGAATGGATGAAGGGCATGCACAGTTTCCTGGCCATTTTCAGAATCTTCTGAAGATCGGTGGAAGACTTCGGGAAACTTTTCCCAACCAGATTGAACATGTGCGCCATGCAGGGTGCATGGACCATCCCTCCTCGGTGCAGCGCTATCACCATGTTACTTCCATTGTCCATCACCATGGTTCCGATTTGCAGTTGGCGCGGAGAAAGCCACACGCATCGATTTCTTGCTGGCATGCGCGGAGCGAGTTCCTCGACCTGTGTTGACTTTGTTCGACCGAGGCAAGCAGGTGTAGAAAATGCGTGAAACCGCTGTCGCCTTTACAACATGTGGTATGATGGTAGCAGAACTTGTGCGAGGCTGACGATGATGGTGGTGTGGAGGAGAGGAGGAGGACATTGGCGCAGGCAGCAGCAGTTTGATCAACGTGGAGGAGAAAGGTGGCATTCCTGTCCAAGCTATTGTGTGGCTGGGCAGGAAGACATTACCCAGTGGGCCCGTAAAGGACTTGTGACTGGCCTGACAATAGTTACAGCATCCACACTTTGGAAATAACCGATAAGCTCAAGAGGACTGTTCCACACCTTCTGTTTCTACTTATTTGTGCAGGGCTGGGTACTGCCTTTTTTGGAAAAAAATTACGGCTTGGAACTCCTCCACCTCGGCGCAGCACAGGCCATTATGTCTCCTGAACGGTGCTTGAGTTCAACATGTTGGATATGGGGAAGGGAACTTGCAGTTACCCAACAACTTGGACAGGAGCACAGGTGGTGTGCTTGCGCTGCTACCTTAGGATGGTTGGACTTGGACGCCCATACTGTTGTCTCTTTGCAAATTGTCTCGTTTAAGACGATACTGCTGGCGCCTTGGTAGCGGGAACAGGAAGCACCTCGGTAGGGGAGATGATGGCAAAAGAGAAATAGCTCACTTCTGCTGAGGTGTTGGAGCTTGACTGGCTGAATGGCATGCGTGCATGGGTGTTGCTGTTGCTGCGCGGCTGCGATGGACCGCACATCTTTAGCACACGTTTCTTCCAGGCTCCACCGGATGTGACGCTGCATGTGTTGGGACGAAGGGCTGTGGTTGCCATAACGTTAGCTCCGCTGGCCACGCTCTCATTTTTTCTGTCCACAAGATTCTACTGATACCCATGTTTAGGGCCTCCTGTCCGCGAGGTTTAGCTCAAAAAACTGCCACACAGCCTTGAGAGGCTGATTTTTACACCAACGCTCAGCATGATACTACGCCGCATGGCCTCGCTGAGCCCCTGTTCAGCTACTTTCTTTGGTTGCATGCTGAGCGGGTTGTCTACCCTGTGTGCTTTGGCTTCCAGCATCGTGTCGCTCTGTACCCTGCGGACTCATGGCCACAGAACCCTGACCCTTGCTGGATACGACGCCCTACTTTCCTGGCGAAGTTAAGGAGTCCTTGCTTTACTCCAGCTCCATAGTGTGGTCGTCCTGCATTCCATCATAGATTATTGTTGGATTTTCAACTGCTGTCCTCCTCAACAGTCTTGGTATGCATGAGACCAGACCCCTTCACACATGACCTACCATGCCACTCTCCACATCCATAACTTGCAGCCGTACTGAATGAAGCAGGGGATATCGGCCCATTTCTTCGCTGCAAGTTGTCTGCTGACTGTCCCTCAAAGTTGTTTCTCCTCGATGTATAGTGGATAGAGGATGGCGAATTTTCTCAAAAATTCGATTCGTCACTTCGCGAATTTAGACAAATAATTTGTTCGGTTCCAGATGTACTTCGGCATGAATTGCGTTTAAAAAGCTGCTATTTCCAGGCTGGCCACTAGATCCTGCAGTCGTGCTGTAGTGACGGTTGTGCCATGCTTAAATATGCAGAGGGAGCTTGGTATGGTCTTCATACACTGTTGTGTTTTAGTTATGACACGGTTACAGAATGGACTGCCGCCGCTCTTAGAATCGCTTCACACTATAAAATTCCCTGGCTCACCTTAAGAGGCACAAATGACCAAAAAGTCAAGACGGGAATGTAGCCTGATAAAAGTCATGCCAGGCGAATGGCTGGAAAAAACAAGCTGAAAGCTCAGGTGGAGGCAACATTTGTGGACAGTAGTGGGAGGTGACGCCGGGCAGCAACAGCATCTTGAGGTAAGGCGAGTGGACACGATGGACAATTCTGGTTGGTGGCAAATACTCGCGAGGAGAAGCCACGAGTGGCACAATGACTGAGAGCGGAGGTCACGGCGGCAGCAGTACCAGCAGTATGGGTCAGGTCTAGTGGCACAATGAAATTCTGGAAGGTCCGGTGCGTAAAAACAGTATTAGAGACTCAGAGTGGCACAATTCACAACTGTGGAGGTCCACGACAGCCGCAGCATGAGATAGGCAGTGGGCACAATGACGCATTTTGGAGGCGGCAAAACGCATTCGGCCACAGCGTGGCGCCGCACCACTCACACGAAATTGTGGAGGTCACGCGGCCAGCTCTGTATGAGAATCAGGCTAGTGGCACAATGACATTCTGGAGGCGGCAAAACAGTATTAGGCCAACAGAGTGCACTATGATACCGTGTGGCCAGATTCGTTTGTGTGTCGTCGACCAGCAGCAGCATGAGATCTGGCGTGGCGCCACAATTGACATTCTGGAGGCGGCGACGCAAAATCAGTTATTAGGCCACAGAGTGGCACAATCACACAGTGTGGAGGTCACGACAGCAGCGCAGATGAGCTCTAGTTCAGTGTGCACAATGACATTCTGGAGGTTGCAAAACAGGAGTAGCACAGAGGATGGCCACAATGACTGAGAGCGGAGGTCACGGCAGGCAGCAGACTGAGTCAGGCTTGATGGCACAAGTGGACACTTGTGTGGAGGGAATGGCAGCAGCCACTGCCGCCAGCAGGAGGTCAGAAAGTGGAAACAATGACACAGTTGTAGATGTCCAACGGCAACCAAGCAACAGCTGCTCTCACGCAGCATGAGGTCATAGTAGTGGCCACAATGGACCAGAGGTTGGAGGTGTGGTGGACAATACAGTCCCTGCGTATAGATGGTGGTAGGCAGATGGAGAAACTGACAGCAGATGTGTGGCATTAGGCGGGTGGCGATCAGAATAGTGGCTGAGGCAGGTAGTTTGAACCCAGATATGAGACTTAGGCATTGGTGTGTGGTTAATCAACTGGCGATCCTACGCCTGATTAATCTGACTCAAAAGGTCAGGTCGTTACACAGTTCATTGTTGGGACATGAGCGGTTCTCCTTGGGGTACACAGATGGCCCCGCCGCACGAACACCGCTCTGAATGCCCAACTACTGGCCAGGGCAGGACAGCTTCTCGACTGTAACTCGGCTAAGTTGCGGGCCACCACATCCAGTTTGGCTGCCCAGTTGTCCAGAGGTTATACTAAACTTGAAGGGGGCAGATGGCTGTCCAAGTAGGCCACAAACTGTTGGGTCAGGGGACTGCTCAGGTCCTGCTGCTGCTGCTGCTGCTGGCGAATGCCATCTCTCACTAGGCGGGTGAAGAAGCTGCCTTCATCAGTGACTCCAGACATAGGTTACTATGATGTGGTGGTACTTTTTTTGCTCCTTTCCCCCCGCGCCACCTTTCAACCAGCATGCCGCGGCAGTCTGGTTACTGTGGAGCGCTGAGGGAACCCACCGGTCAGGACCTGTCAGAGGAGGGACGATGCCGTCACATTAGGCAGCAGCCAAATGATTACGGAGGATTTCCTATAGTATTTGCGTTTGTCTTCCCTTCTCAATAGCTGGGAAAAATGGCATCCATTTTGGACCTGTAGCGAGGGTCCTCCAATAGGGTGGAGAGCCAGATAGTCATCCTTGCGGTTGCGGCATCTATTGGCTTTCACTTAGAGGAAAATAAAGGCATGCTGTCGGGCCATCTGCACAAAGTGATCTACGAGGGGCTCCCTGCCTCCATTCTCACTGTATACTGCTCATGTGCTATGGGGGTCATCTGACTCGTTCTTCCTGTGCATTCTCCAATCACACCTCCTTCCAGATGCTCCTGTGACTCTCCTCTCTTGTCACCTGGGTAGAAATCCCAACTCATTTCACAGACGCCAATGCTTCTGCACCAATGTCCTCCTCCCTACTCCTCATTTCAGTCCCCACCGGATCATGTGGCAACCGAGAATGTAGTCGCTCGTCTCCACAGTCCCCGGCCTCAGACAGAGTGTTCTGATCTGTTCCAGACATGAAAAGCAGTGAATGATGTTTTTCATCGCCGTATAGTCTCTGGCGACTGACAAATAGTAGCCCCTCTCTCGTAATGGCCTCAACTAACGGCAGGTGTCATCGCATGAGCGTCACGGGCTGGACATCAAGAGTTACACAGGGGTGAGTTACTTCGGTCTGCCTGGATCTGCAAAAATCGTTTAATGGCCTTTCTCTGTTCATACAGTTGGTCCAACATGTGCCCGGCTGGATATGCCAGCGTGTGGAACAACATCGCCATATCTGGAGTGTGTTGGGGGAGGCCGTCTGCCGCTGCAGCTCGAGGAGGGTTGTTCCTCAGGCATTGTACGAATGGGATAAGTGCAGGGCTCCTCAGTTCCTGGCCATTTTCCGAAATCTCTGAAGATCGGTGGAAGACTTCTCGGAACCTTCTTCACACCAGATTGAACACGTGGCGGCATGCAGGGAGCGCATGGAACCTTCCCTCTCGGTGCACCGCGGTCACCATGTTCTCCCATTGTCCGTCACCATGGTTGCCGATTTGCAGTTGGCGCGGAGTAAGACAGATCATCGATTTCTTGCTGCATGACGCGGAGCTAGTTACTCCCCTGTTGTGATTTGTTCAACGAGGCAAGCCAGGTGGTAGAAGACTGCGTGACACCGCGGTTGCCTTTCTCAATGTGTTTCTATGATGGAGCAGTATTGTGGAGGCTGAGATATGGTGGTGGTGGTGGAAGAGGAAGGAGGCGGACATTGGCTTATTTTTTGTTTTTTTTTTTTGATTAGCGCAGATGCAGCTGTTTGACAACCGTGGAGGAGGAAAAGCGGCGTCTCTGTCCAAGTTGTTGGATGTGCTGGCTGGATAAGCACATTTCATCCCAGTGGGCCGTTAAAGGACATGTACTGGCCTCACTGACCGTGGTTACAGCTCCAGACGTCCGTCGCTGCCGTGCACTTTGGATGCAAGATATATCTCTGAAGTAAGCTCGCAAGGACTGACCCACCTTCTGTTCTACATATTTATGAAGTGCTAGGGATTACTACCTTTTTGGAAAAGAAATTACGGCTTGGAACTCTTCTCATCTCGGCTCGGCCAAGCTCATTAGTTCTCCATGAACGGTGCAGAGTCCACCAATTTGGAAGAGGGTGGGACATGCAGTCGATCTAACAAACTCTGGGACAAGGTGCTCTCAGCACGGTAGCTGATGCACTTAGGATGGTTTTGACGCTCTGCATCTGTTGTCTCTTTGCAATCGCATCGCGCTGAACCGACTGTATGCGCTCCATGAGTAGCGAGGAGCAGGAGCATCTGGACCGGGAGATGATGTCAAAGAGAAAACAGCGCTCCCTTGCTGCCAGAGGTGGTGGGAGCCTTGACAGGGTCTGCAAACTGGCATGCATGCTCTGGCGCGCGGCCTGGATGCTGCTGTTGCTGCACGTGGGAGGATGGTCAAATGCTACTTACTGAGCTCACGTTTTCTACCAGGCCACAGGCTTCGGTTGGTCGACGTTCCTGCATGTGTTGGTTTGAACGCCATGGGCTCGTGTCGGTGCCAACATTAGCTTTCCATGGCCTCTATTCACTTTCTGCCCAACAGTTTCTACATATTCCCATATTCCGTTCTCCGGTGTCTTAGCAATGATCTGCCACACCGCTACCGAGTATCGTGGATTTTACTAGTCAGAACGATATCGCCCTCTGAAGTGATTACTGCCGCTGCTGCCTCGCTGAGCCCCTGTGCTGTCTACTTTCTTGGACTGCGAAGTGGGTTTGTACCAGTGGACGATTGGCTCCCGACCTCACACACTGCTGCTATCTGACTGACTCACGGCCACCATCGACCTCAATTGCTGGCTGCGCCGCTTGCCTGATAGCGCATGCTGACGCCTCTTCTCCTGACGATGATGTAATGCCCTTGTCTACCCGGCTCTCCTGTAAATGCGGTCGGCTAACATCATCATCTATTTGTGTGTTCATTCGTCACTGGTGTCACTCATCGCACCGGTCTTGGATATGCTGAGGCTGACCTCTCTCACAACTGACCTCTCCGCATGCCACTCTGCCTCATCTATTCTATGGCCCGCCCACTACTGCAAGAAGCAGGCGATATTGGCCCAATTTCTGTTCGCTGCTCATGAGTATGCTGTGCTGACTGCCCTTCCTGTCAAATTGTTATCCTCGCTATATAGTGGCGCTGAGCCGCCAGACAACATGAGTAGATCTGGCTGACGGGACAGGTTGGGACAGAGGCGGGCTGTGGACAGGTGAAGGGCCGCTGTACCGCTCTCGGGCCATGCCAATCTTATGTTGTGTCTGAGGTTCCTCCGACTCTTGGCATGGGGTTGTGCTAGATGTACATATGGGAGGAAAGAGGAGGACCTAACAGTCAACACAATGCCAAGAACCTTGGGGTTGCTGTAAAAACACACCGGCCGATAGAATGACAGCGGCAGTTGTGGCTCTCACCAATGTGACCCTGCTGCGATGTCCCGCCTCGTTGGCTGTGCTGGACCTGGGCCTGTTCAGTGAATGTTTGTGCCACTGGCAACTCGCAGGTGCTGAGCCTGCCACCTCTCTGTCTGACATAGACTGTTTGTTCTAAAATGTACAGCCACTGTTTGATGATGATATACTGTATATGATAAATATGTACACCTGTTTTTGGACTCCAGAAATGAACCCGCAGTAAATGCTTTGGGTAACCCTTGGATATAAATTGCGCTCAAAAATGGCCAGAAAAAATTTACTTTAGTAAGTGTAGTTAAAAAACACTGTGTGTTTTACTAAATGTAAAGCCAAAACCAGGTTCATTAACTACTCGGCTATGAAATTAGGCTACAAGGAAAATAAAAATGTATATATTTTGGCGCTGAAAAAAAAGACGGTTATATTTTTGTCAGCACAACCAGCAAAACGACGCTTAATTAACCCTCTGGATTGTGAATGGCGCCAAAGAACTTGAGCTGCACAACTAGTATGCTTTGTGCGTGTTACATTGCGTGTTTTCTACGCCCACACAACAAAAGATGACAGTTGTGACTTAACCTTTGCTTGTGAATTAGGTTCAGGAAAATATTTATATATTTTGTATTGAAAAAGAACAGTTTCTTGGGGTCAGCACACCTCAGCTAAAGCAACGCTTAATTAACCCCTCGGAGTAAATTGCGCGCCAGAAGAATTGAGCCGCAAAACTAGTAGCTTTGTACGCGTGTTACAATTGCGTGTTTTCTAGCCACCTGACACAAACAAGAGATAGACAGGTTATTAATTAACCTTTGCGTTGTTGAAGAGGTAGACAGGAAAAATTTACTTATTTTGGCGTTGAAAAGACGGTTTCTTGGGATGTCAGCACACCAGCAAAAACAACGCTTAATTACCCTTCTGGATGTAAATTGGCACCAAAAAGTGAGCCGCAACATAGACTAGTAGCTTTTTGTAGGCGTGTTACAATTGCGTGTTTTCATACGCCCACACAACAAGAAGATACGTTGTAATTACCTTTGCGTTGTGCATTGAGGCTACAGAAAATGTATATTTTTGGCCGTTGAAAAGACGGTTTATTTATGTCAGCACACAGAAAACAACGCTTAATTAACCCCTGGAGTGTAATTGCGCCAAAGAATTGAGCGCACTAAAACTAGTAGCTTTGTAGACGTGGTTACAATTGCGGGTTTTCTACGCCACACACAATGAGATACGAGTTGTAATTAAAACTTTGCTTGTGAATTAGGCTAAGGAAAAATTTTTATTATTTGGCCGTTGAAAAAACGGTTTTGAGTTTTGTCAGCACACCAGCAAAACAACGCCTTTAAGTTAAAACCCCTGGATGTAAATTGCGCTCAAAGAATGGAGCGCACAAACTAGTAGCTTTGTAGCGCGTTACCCATTGCGTCTTTTCTACGCCACTCAACAGAGGATACAGTGGTAGATGTGAACTCCATTGCTTGTGAATTAGGCTACTGGAAAAAATTATATATTTTGGCGTTGACAAAAGACGTTTCTTGGGTCTCACTCCAGCAAAAACATCGCTTATTAACCCACTGGATGTAATTTGCAGCTAAGAATTGAGGGGTCCGCACAAACTAGGAGCTTTGTAGAGTGTTACAATGCTTGTTTTCTACGCCACCACAAGAACAAATTAAGGGGGGAGATACAGTTTAATTAACCTTTGCTTGGAATTATGGCTACAGGAAATATTTATATATTTTGGCGTTGAAAAAGACCGTTTATTTTTGTCAGCTCACCTCAGCATAACAACGCTTAATTAACCCTGGATGTAATTTGCGCCAAAGAGAATTGAAGCCGCACAAACTAGTAGCTTTGTAGCGTGTAACAATTTGTATGTTTTCTAGTGACAAACAAACAAGAGCATACTACCCACCGCCCCACTGTTGTAATTTACCTTTGCTTGTGAATTAGGCGACAGGCAGAAAAATTTATATATTTTGGCGTTGAAAAAGACGGTTTCTTAGGGTCAGATCACCCAGCAATAACAATCGCTTAATTAACCATGCTGGATTGTAAATTGCTCCAAAAGAATTGAGCAGCACAAACTAGTAGCTTTGTTGTTGCGTGTTACAATTGCGTGTTTTCTACGCCCACACAACAAGAGATACATGTGTAATTTAACCTTTGCTTGTGATTAGAGGCTACAGGAAAAAATGTATATTTGTTGGCGTTGAAAAAGACGGTTTATTTTTGTCAGCACATCTCATGCAAAACTGAACGCTTAATTAACCTCCTGGATGTAAATTGCCGCCCACAAAGAATTGTGCCGCTCAAACTAGTAGCCTTTGTCAGCGTGTTACAATTGTCGTGGTTTTTTGTCTTACGCCACACAACAAGAGATACAGTTGTAATTAACCTTTGCTTGTGATTTAGGTAGCAGGATTGAAAATGTATATATTTTGGCGTTGAATAAAGACGGTTTTATTTTTGTCAGCACACAGCAAAACAACTGCATTAATTAACCGCCTGGCACTGTAATGGCGGCCCAAAGAATTGAGCCGCAAAAGAACTAGTAGCGTTGTAGTGGTGTTACTTTGCTGGGTTTTCTACGCTCACACAAACAAAATGTTACGTGTGTAATTAACTTCCTTCGAGAATTAGGCTACAGGAAAAAAGTTTATATATTTTGGCGGTTGAAAAAGACGGGTTGATTTTTAGTCGCAAAACAGCACAAAATAACTCTTAATTAACCCCTCTGGATGTAAATTGCGCCTATTGAATGAGCAGCACAAACTAGTAGCTTTGTAGCGTGTTACAATTGCGTCTTTTCTTACGACCACACAACAAGAGATACAGTTTGTAATTAACCTTTGCTTGTGAATTAGGCGTACAGGAATAACTTTTATATATTTTGGCGTTTGGAATGAAAGACGGTTTATTTTTGTCAGCACACCAGCAAAACAACGCTTAATTAACCCCGTGGATTGTAAGAATTGCCGCCAAAGATTGAGCGCACAAACTAGTAGCTTTGTAGCGTGTTACAATTCGCTGTTCTTTTCTACGGCCACACAACAAGAATACTGTTGTAATTTGAACCTGTGCTTCGTGAAATTAGGCTACGCAGGAAAAATTTATATCTTGTGGCGTTGAAAATCGACGTGTTTCTTGGGGTCTGTGCACTCCAGCAAAATCAACGCATCAATTAACACCTGGATGTAATTGCGCAAAGATTGAGACGCACCAAACTAGTAGCTTGTAGCGTGTGTACAATTGCTTGTTTGTTCTCTACGCCACCACACAAGAGATACATGTTGTAATTAACTTTGCTTGTGATATAAGGATACAGGAAAAAATTTTATATATTTTTTTGTGCAGTTGATAAGACGATGGATAAGGTTTATTTTTGTCAGCACACCAGCAAAATCAACGCGTAATTTAACCCCCCGGATGTAAATTTGCGCCACAAAGTAATTGAGTCCGCTCTAAAACTAGTTGCTTAATGTAGTTGTGTTACAAGTGCATGTTTTCTATGCACCAAACAACATGAAGATAAGTTGTAATTAACTTTGCTTGTGAATTAGGCTACAGGAAAAAATTGTATATATGTTGGCGTGAAAAAGACGGTTTCTTAGGGTCAGCACAACAGCAAAAAACGCTTTAATTAACCCCTGGATGTAATTTGCGCTCCAAAGAATTGAGCCGCACAAACTAGTAGCTTTGTAAGCGTGGTATAATTGGTTTTTATCTACTCATTACAACAAGAGACTTCAGTTGTAATGTAAAGCCTTTGCTTGTGGATTTAGGGCTAGAAGGAAAAATGTATTATTTTGGCGTTGAAAAGACGGTTTCTTGGGGTCAGCACGACCAGCAAAAACAACGCTTAATTAACCCCTGGATGTTAAATTGCGCCAAGAAGAAATTGTGCCGCACGAAACTTGTAGCTTTGTAGCGTGTTACAATTTGCGTGTTTTATACGCCACTACAACAAGATGATACAGTTGTAGAAGTTAACCTTTGCGGGGAATTAGGAATACAGGAAAAATGTATTTATTTTTTGGCGTTGTGAAAAAGACGGTTTATTTTTTGGACAGCACACCAGCAGTAAAACAACGCTTGTAATTAACCCCTGTATGTAAATTGCGCCAAAAGATTGAGCCGCACCCAAACTAGTCGCTTTGTAGCGTCGTTACAATTGCGTAGTTTTCTACGCCACACAACAAGTGGTTAGCAGTTGTAATTAACCTTTGCTGGTGAATTAGCTGTACAGGAAGATATGTATTTTATTTGGCGTTGAAAAAGACGGTTTATTTTGTCAGCACATCCAGCAAAGAGACAAAAGCGTAATTAACATCGGATGTAAATGTCGACCGCAAAGAATTGAGGCCGCACAAATAGTGTAGCTTTGTATGCGTGTTACAATTGCGGTGTTTCTACGCACACTACAACAAAAGTACAGTTGTAATTAAACCTTTCCTTGTGAATTTTTTAGGCTACAGGATAAATTTATATATTTGGCGTTTGAAAAAGACGGTTTATTTTGTCAGCACCAACAGCACAAAATACTCTTAATTAACCCCTGGATGTAATTGCGCGCGCAAAGAATTGGAGCCGCACAATAACTAGTAGCTTTGTAGCGTGTTACAATTGCGTGTTTTTCTACGCCACACTACAAGTGATAACAGTTGTAATTAACTTTGCTTGTGAATTCGGCTACAGGTAAAAATTTATATATTTTGGCGTTGAAAAAGGATCGCGGTTTAATTTTTGTCCAAGCACACCAGCAAAATACACGCTTAATTAACCCCTGGATGTAAATTTCGCGCAAAGAATTGAGCCGGCAACAAACTAGTAGCTTTGTAGACATGTTAACAATTGCGTGTTGGTTACGCCACACAACAAGAGATACAGTTGTAAATTAACCGCTTTGCTTGTGATTTAGGCTACTAGGAAAAAATTTATATATTTTTGGCGTTGGAAAAAGACAGTTCTTGGGGTCAGCACACAGCAAAACAACGCTTAATTAACCCTGGTATGCGTAAAAGGCGGCAAAATAGAATTGAAGCAAGCCAAATAAATGAAGTGGTATTTGTATTGTGAAACGTCTGTTTCTTTAATTGAATACAACAGGAACTGGCTTAGTCTGCACTTGGCTATTTGATTGTATATGCAGCTGCAGGTGGAGTCACAATGGATTCAGATCAAATACCCCAAAAATATTGAAGTAGATACATTAAGTATGAACAGTCCTGAGACAAGCTGAGAACCCCTGCAAATATCGCTGTAATAAAAATCAATTCTTCAGAAGAGCTATCAAGCCGCGGCTAGCACCTTGCCATGATGAGCACACTTGTGAGAGGGAGAGTGAGGCTCCCGGCCGTCGCGCCCGGACTTTTTTGTGCTGCGTGAACGTCACAGATATCCCGCTGGTCTCTGATTGGCTCATCTCTGCCACATGTCATGCAAGGCTATGCCGCTCTTTTCTTCCCAGAGTTGCTTTGCCCATGGTAGACGCATGTGCTCGTCAGCTCATTTTATCAATCAAAAGCACACTTCGTTCACCCGAGAAGTTACCCCAATGTTCGACTTCGTTCCGCGAATCCGAGTTTCCTGAATTTCTTAAAAGAATTCCACTTCGTTAGAATCGTATTTCCGCCCATCTCTAAGATTGTAGTGGCGCTGAGCCAAGATCCACATAGTGTAGATCTCTGGCTGGGGACCGGACCGGCGACAGAGTGGTGGGTTGAGGACAGGTTGAGAGCCGCTGAGCTGTTCCGGGGCCATGCCATACTACAGGGTTGTGTCTGTGATGTTCCTCACCAAATATTAGCTGGATTGGCTAGATGTCATCTGGGAGGAAGTGGATGACCTAGTCAACCAATCCAGAAACACTTGGGTTGCTGGTCAAACAGACGGCCGCTAGATGACATTGGCAGTTCTGGCCTCACCGAGTGACCCCTGCTGCGACGTCCCGTTACTGTGCTGTGAACTGTGCCTTCTCCAGGAATGTTTGTGCCACTGCCACTCGCATATTAAGTGCCTGTCACCTCTCTGTCTGATATACTATTTGGTCAAAAATTTACACACTCTGTTTAATGAACATATCTGTATATGATAAATACAAAACCCTGTATTTGACTCCAAATGAACCCACTAACAGGCTTTGTTAACCCTTGGATATAAATTGCGCTACAGCAATCATCAGGAAAAAATTAACTGGTATGTGGCATGTAAAAATGCTGTGTATTTTACTGACTACAAAAACACAAACCCGCTTAATTAACCATTGGATATAAATTACGCTACAGAAATCACCAAGAAAAAATTAACTGGTATGTGGCGTGTAAAAATGATGTGTATTTTACTGACAACAAAAACACAAACCCGCTTAATTAACCCTTGGATATAAATTATGCTACAGAAATCATCAGGAAAAAATTAACTGGTATGTGGCGTGTAAAAATGCTTTGTATTTTACTGATTACAAAAACACAAACCCGCTTAATTAACCCTTGGATATAAATTATGCTACAGAAATCATCAGGAAAAAATTAACTGGTATGTGGCGTGTAAAAATGATGTGTATTTTACTGACAACAAAAACACAAACCCGCTTAATTAACCCTTGGATATAAATTATGCTACAGAAATCATCAGGAAAAAATTAACTGGTATGTGGCGTGTAAAAATGCTTTGTATTTTACTGATTACAAAAGCACAAACATGCTTATTTAACTTTTGGATATAAATTATGCTACAGAAATCACCAGGAAAAATGTATTAATCTTTGACGTTTAAAAACACCGTTTATTTTACTGACTACAAAAGCACAAACACGCTTAATTAACCCTTGGATATAAATTGCGCTACAAAAATCAGCGGCAAAAAATTAACTGGTATGTGGCTTGTAAAAACGCTGTTTCTTTTACTGAATACAAAATCACAAACAGGTTTAGATAACCCTTGGATATAAATTGCGCTACAGATTTTAGCAGGAAAAAATTAACTGGTATGTGGCGTGTAACAAAGCTGTTTCTTTTACTGAATACGAAAGCATAAATAGGCTTAGACAACCCTTGGATATTCAATGTGCTCCAGAACTGACCAGATGGCATTAAAATGTATATGGAGCAGAATTGGACCCACACTGGACTTCAATTACAATACCCCACAAACTGAATCAAAATTATAACGGAAGAGGAGCAGTCTCTGATAAAAGAAGTGACAGCAGCTGCAGCAGCGGCACAACGAAAGCAGTGTGAGGAGCGAGCATGGTGTCCGGACTTATATAGTGCGGTGACGTCACAGAATCCCGCCGGACTTTGATTGACTTCATTTCTGCAAGTGTCATTGAGGGTCCTCCTTTCTTCCTCCCAGACTTCTCTGCCCCGTGTATTGCCATTGCGGCCATTTTATCAATTAAAAACACGTTTCGTTCCCGCGAATCACCCCAAACTTTGACTTCATTCAGAATCAAAGATTTCCTGAAATTCTAAATGAATTTCACTTCGTTAGAATCGATTCGCCCATCTCTAGTCACGCCATGTTCTTGCGGCCTTTTTAGCAATAAAAAACATGCTTCACTCCCGCGCTTCACCCCAATCTTCGACTTTGCGCAGAACCAAAGTTTTCCTGAAATTCTATACAAATTCCACTTCGTTATAATCGATTAGCCCATCTCTAGTCACAAGTAATACATATTTTTATAAAGACAGCTGCAAGTAGTCAAATGTGCAACTCAATTAACTGGTCCTTCCTTTTAGGTGTTAAACTAAAAATACAATGGGCCATCCTTTTCGATGTGGCTTGATCGAAAAAAGGGCATATCTTGGGTTTGCGCATGTCTTAAATGTTAAGAACACTTATTATGGGGTTTAAAGGACACTTGGGTTACATGTATGAAATTGGAAAGGGACACACTATTTTTAAAAATCGGGGAGTGTAAAAAAGCAACCAGTATGTATGAGAGTGTCTCACAGCACTTTATACATGTGTATTGTTCTACACCAAAATGTGTCTCAGCCATGACACTTTGAAATTGGTATGGATTTGTATGACAGTTGTATGATTCCGGCACAAGAAGCCCCCTGTGTACAACTGTTAGTACATCTAGGGAACAGGGCTACAAATGGTTTTTGGTTTTCAAAAACATGCCAAGGAAAATGATGCAGTCCCATTCGTACTTGTCCCCTGTTTCTGCAAAACTGGGAGGGACTTTCATGGAAAACTGTGTAGGTTTTAAAAACTTTTTTTTTGTTGCCTATAGCAACCCAAATTTCGTGCTTTTCTTTTTGTTTTCAGAAACTATTTGAAATTTAAAGGGGGGTTTTGATTTGGGTTTGCTATGGGGACCCAAAAAGAAAAAAGGCCCTTTGGGGAACCCCAGATAAATTTTCACCAAAAATTTGGCCCTTTAAATTGTACCCCAAAAAAAATCCCAAAAAATGCACCAAAATTCTAGCATAGAACGTAAAAAAAAAGGGGAAAAAAAATCTGGCCCCCCTTTTAAGTTAGATAATTTTAAAGCCCTTTCCAAAATTTTTAATCAGCACAAGACACGGGCATTAAATTGGGTTGCATTTTTAGACTGCCTGTCTTAAAAGTTTAAAATTTTAAACTTTTTGACGGTAAAAAAAAATTGAAAAGGGCCCGTGTCTTTAAACCCCCCTTTTGATTCTTCTTTTGGTTCCAAATTGCAAAACCGGTTTCTTCAACCCCTTTGGGTCAAATTTAATCCCATTTCAAAATTTATTTTTTCCCCAAAAAGTGACCAGATTAATTTAAAGCAAAAATTTCCCCAGGGAAATTTTTTAAGCAAATTTTTTGGGAATAATTCAAGGCTTGCCAGGGTTAACCCCTGTTTTTCCCCCAATTTAAAAAATTTTTTTTTGGTTGTCTGTTTAACCTTTTAATTTATTTAATATTTCACTTGGCTTTTATCATTTTCTCAATATGAATTTTGTGGTTTAAATTTTCCCCCCCCTATTTTTAGTTTCCATTTTCTTTTAAAAATTAATTTTGGGTTTATGAAAAGAAACAATAAAAAATTTTTAGTTGAAAGCTTTAAATGGAACACTTTTTCCTCCAGTGTTTTTTAAAAACCTTCTTTGGGGGTTTTAAATTGGGGAAAAACTCCCTTTTTTCCCTAAAACTGTTTTTTTTCTAAAGTACTTTTCTTAAAAAATGTGATTATGGGGTTTTCAGAATTAAAAACTATGGCTATTGTTACAAACTTTTCCACGGCCCGTTTTTCCCCCCAGCCCGTTTATAAAACCCAAGGGTTGGGAAAAAAAAGCTTATAAAAAAAAGAATGCTTTTGCAAGGGCCAAGGCAACCCCGTAAAAAAAAGAAAATGATCCCTAGAACTATTTGAAAAAAGGGTGAAATTATGAAAGGGGAAATGGGTCCGTTTTATGGTGTGCTTTGAAGGGTAAAAAAAAAAAGTTTGCAGACCGGGCCCAAAAGAGATGTGAAAAAATTTTTAAATGGGTTTTGTAACCCCCAAAATCTGGCGCATGGGGTGCTGGGCCCAATGGCCCTTTTTAAAAACGCCACTTAAAAGGGGTTTTGTTGGCCCCCCCCGAAAATTTTGTCGTGAATGTGTCACAACAAAATGCCCCCCGGGGCAAAAACCCAATTCTGTCCCAAACCATAACCCAATTTTTATTTGTTTGGGGAAAAAACCCTTTTAAGGGCAAAAATTTTTGGGGGCATACACCCTTCCCCAAATTTGGGGCCCCACAATTGGTTTTCGGGGAAAAAAGGCCCCGTTGCCCCAATTTTTCTGGTTCTGCCTTTTTGCCCAAAAAAATTCACCAACAGCCCCTTTTTTTTTCTAAAAATGTTAAAAAAAGGGGCTGGCCCCACTCCAAAAAATTAAAGGGGCCCCTTTTGCAACGGGCCCCCCCGTTTAAACTTCCCCCTAATGGGGCCCAAAAAAAATGGAGGTGTTTTTGAGGGGATGTCAACCACAGAAAAAAAAAAAAAAAAAAAAACCCCCCCCCCCCAAAGGGTTTTTAAAAAAAAAAAAATTTTCCCCCCCCCCCAAAAAAAAAACCCCCCAAAAAACCTTCCAATTTTTTTAAAAATTTTTTTCCCCCAAAAAATTTTAAAAAAAAATTTTTTTTTAAAAAAAATTTTAAAATTTTTTTAAAAACCAAAAATTTTTTTAAAAAAAAAAGGGGGGAAATTTTTCCCCCCCCCCCAAAAAAAAAAAACCCCCCCCAAAAAAAAAAAATTTTCCCAACCCCAAAAAAAAAGGGCCCCAAAAAAAAAAAAAAACCCCCCCCCCGGGGTTTTTTTAAGGAAAAAAAATTTTTTAAACCCCCCCCCCAAAACCCAAAAATTAAAAATTTTTTTTGGGGGGAAAAACCCCAAAAAAAAAAATTTTAAAAAAAAAAAATTTTAAAAAAAAAGGGGGCCAAAAAAAAATTTTTGGAAATTTTGTTTTTTTTAAGGGGGTTTTTTTTTGGGAAAAAAAAAAAAAATTTAAAAATTTTTTTTTTTTCCCCCCAAAAAAAAAAAATTTTTTTTAAAAAAAAAATTTTTTAAAAAATTTTTTTAAAATTAATGAAAATAAAATTTAAAAAAAAATTTATATAAAAGTATATTAATTTAAAATTTTTTAAAAATTTTTAAAAAAATGTAAAAAAAATTAAAAACCCGTTCAGGGTTTTACCATAAATTTCCCTTTTTTTCAGTTTATTTAAAAAAAAATTTACAAACAGGGTTTGAAGTTTAAGGGGAAAAAGGGGTTTGAAAAAGCTTTTATTTTTGGGTGAATTTAAACTTTTGGCAAATTTTTATTTAATGGGAAAGTATTTTTATTCCCGTAAGCATTTTTACTGAATAAAATTTAAAAAAATTTAATTTTAAAACTTTTTTAGAAATCCCCGGCCTTACATGCTTAGTTCTTTTCACGTTTCCCTTTTTGTTTACTTTTTGGTAAAAAATAAAGGTTTTTTTTCCCCCCAAAGGCACCATTTTTTTAAAATATGTGAGACACTTTCATTCATATTGACCCAAAAGCTTTTTTCATTGGCTACTGGAAAAAAATACGGGGCTGTTTGAAGGGCCGGGGGTACCCCTTTTTTATTACATGTCCCCCCAAAACAAATCCCATATTTACACCCCCATAGGTACAATTCAATGGGGGGGGGGAAAAAAAGTTTAGACAAAAATTTTTGCATTTTTTGCCCGCAAGGAGTTGTTTTTTTCAGGGGCTAACGCAAAAGTTTTAAAAAGAACTTAGGTGTGATGCAGAGAGCGACAAAGTACAAGTTTAGGGAAATAAAAAATAAAGCATTATTTTGAGCATAAAAATTTAAAACAAGGAAAAAATTTCTAAAATAGAAAATTTTTATATGAAAAACTTGGCCCCGGTAATTTCCCTCCCCCATGCTAAAAAAACTGATGCAAATTTTTGCAGCCACTGTCACTTGTATTCGACCTGGGAAAAATTTGGGGCTAAAAGGAAAAAAGGGGGAAAGGAAAACTAATGGAAATTAAAAAACAGCCCGAGTTTTTTCATTTTAAAATTTAAAAAAATTTGTGAAAAAGGGGTGCAGGGGGAAAATTTGGAAAAAAAAAAAAAAATTTCCCTTTTTTCCCTATAAGATTATATTCTAAATTAGAAGAACATTAAGTTTAATAAATATAAATCTTTCAGTGGGAAATGGGGCTATTCTGATTTTTGCTATAGGGCCCTAACATTTCAAAGTGTTCCTTTTTAACAAATTTATCTTTATTAAAATTATGGATTCCTTTTTTATTTTTTTTAAAGGGAAGAGTCAGTTTTGGCCCCTTTGGGTTTTGAGACTAGGGCTAAAAAAGGGAAAAAAAAAAAAAAAGGGATTTTTCTTGTTTATTAAAACTTGAAAACTATCATTTCCAGGAAATTTGTATTGGGAAAAAATTGGAATTTTAAACCCAATAATTTAATCTATTTATCTTTATTATTATGTCTGATTATCTCTGGCCTTTGAAATGTTAGCATGGCTGCTTTACTCCTTCAATCTGGTTAGCTTTTTTTTTAAATGTACTATAATATGTATGGTTATTTTTAAGTTCTTTAATTGAACAAGCAAATTAATAAAATGGGGTTTCCCCGGGTATTAACCTTTTTCATGCCAAAAAAGTTTAAAAAAAAGTTTTTTGCCCAGGTTTTTAAAACCCATTCCCGACCAAACACATTTTTTCCTTTAAACCCTTTGTTCAAAGCAGATTTTTAATGGGTTTTCACATGCAGGTTTTTTTCTAAAATTTTTTTAAAGTAATTTTGATTTTTAAGTAAAACTTACTTTTTATTTTTTCTTTTAAAAAAAAAAAAAAAATAAAAAAAAAGGGAAAAAAAAAATAAAAAAAATGGGCAAAAAAAAAAAAAAAATTTTTTTAATTTTTTTTTTCTTTTTTTTTAAAAGAAAAAGTGGGGGGAATTTTAATTAAATAACATAGTTTTAAAATTTTTAAAAGGGGGTGGTGAGGGCTTTTGTATAGAAACCTCTGCCAGAGGGGAACCTTTTTCATGGTTTAAATTACTAACGGGGTTCAAAAAGCCCTTTTTGGGTTTATAAAATTTTTGGGAGTAAAATAAAGATCAAAGGTTTTTTATTGACTAGGTTTTTGGACAAAGGGGTTTTTGATCCGGGATTTTTTTTTGATTTCCCGATTGGGGGTTCGGAAAGGTTTTTTTTTTAAAAAGGGACAATTGGGGAATTTCCCCCAAAACTTTTTGGGGGGGTTTTTTTTCCCCTTTCCCCTTTTTCCCGCACTATAGGACAATAGGCTGGGAAAAAACCCGGAAAGGACTTTGTTTTTTTTTTTTTTTTTTTTAGCCTACTAACTTTGTTAAATGTTTTTTTATCCCCAATGGAGGTTAGGGAAAGCCTTTTTGGGGGCATTTTTTAAATTTTAAATTTTTTCTATGCTGGGTTTTTCCCCGTTTTCCCCGGTTTTTTAATTTTATTTTAGCCCCCAGTTAAAGGGGGAAATGAATGGGGTAAAGGAAAAAAAAAAAAAATTTTAAGTCCTGCAGAGCTTTATCTAGGTTTTGATAAGGGCCCAAACCCGGGTTTTTTCCCGTTATCGATTCCAGGGTTTGGGCAAACTGGGCTGGGGTCCCGTTTTTAAAATGAGACTTTTATAATTTTTTTTAACAAACATATTTTGCTATCTCCCAAAAAATAAAAATTTGGGCCCTTCCCAAACTATATAGGGATATGCTTTTTTTTTATGCTATTCTTATATTTTAAATTTTCTTCTTGTTTACTGTTTTTGGGTTCCCGTGGTTGGGGAAAAATCTTTTTTTTTTTCTTGTTTTTTATAAAATTTCAATGGGTTTTCCCCCATTCCCTAATTTTGCCCCATTTTGGTTTTTTTGGTTGGGTTTTCCCCAAACAAAAAAAGGGGCTTTGGGCCCAAGGGGGGGAAAAAGGGGCCCCTTTAAGAAACCCTTTTTCCAAAAAAAAAACCACCCTCATCCCGCTCCTCGATAGTAAATTTTGGCCAAAAAAAAAAATTGGGTTAAATGCTTTTTTATAGTTTCTTTTGGGGCAGCTGGGAAAAGAAAAAAAGAAATGGGAAATCCATTTTTCTTTTTAAAGCCAAGGGAAAATGTCCGGGGTCAAACAAGTGGCTAAAAAAAGGTTTTTTTATTTAGTTTTTTGTTGCAACCCAAAAACGGCTGTGGAGTTGGGTCAAATTTTTTTCAATAGTTTTACAAAAATTTTACATAGACTTTTTTGCATGGGAAACCTGAGACCCCTGCTTTACACAGGCTGGAAATTTTTAGGGGGCAAAAAAAAAAAAAATAAATGGTGGAAAGAAAGGGCCCCAACTTCAAATTTTTTTATAAGAAAAATTTCAGCTTCAGATTACCCAAAAAAAATTAAAGAAAAAAAAGGAATGGGAGGGAAATTTGGAAAAAAAGTTTTTTTCCCAAATTTTAAGCGAAGGGAAAGAAAAGCCAACAGACTGTTTTTTGGGTTTGGGGGGGGGAAATGGGGTCGGGGAAAAAAAAAAAAGGAAAAAAAAAAAAAAAAAAGGGGGCTAAAAAAAAAAAAAGGGGGGGGTTGGGGGAAAATTGGGGGAAGGAAAATGTAAAATCAAATGAAGGCAAAAAAAAAAGGGTGATGATATGAAATTTTTTTCACAAACCCAAAGGGTTGGTTTTGGGTTTATTGACTAGGATTAAAGGTGGTATAAAAGCTGATCCATAATAAGTACTCTAAAAAGAGGGGAATTTTATTTGGGGGGGGTAAAACTTTTGGGGGTAAAATATTTTGGGTTTTTTTTTAAAAAAGGAAAAAATATAGTATTCTAAAAAGGCATTGGGCCCGAATCATATGTCAAGAATTTGGGAAAAGAAATGGTTCCCCCAAAAAAATTTGTGTGTTGGTTCGAGGGGTTTTAATTAAAAATAGAAAATTGAGTCAAACTAGAAAGATTTTTTTTTTTTTTATTTTTATATACCTATACAAAGTGAGGAGATTCTGTAAAAAATTTCCCTCCATAACAGTTAAAAATGGATATTTTGGAAAAAAACCCTAGTGGAAAAAAAATTTGGCCTAAAGAGGGTGAACAAAAAAAAAAAAAAAATTTTTTGAGACTAAAATAAATTTTTATTTTCCCTTTTAATGGGGGCCCAAATGGGGAAAAATGAGGATAGCTTGCCCAAACAAGGGGCCCTTTGGCTATAAAAAATTGCGCGGGTTTTTGCAGCTTTTACGGGGGGCCCGGGATCCCTTTTTAAATTACCCGAAACCCCCCGAAACCAAGAAACTGAACTTTTTGGGCACCCGAGTATGATTTTTGCAAATCCAAAGCACTCTGTTTCAATATAATTTCCTGTATTTTGAGGTTTTTTTGGAATTTTTTGTGAGCCCCGCAAAATTTTTGCCAAAAAAAAAAGTTTTTTGGGTTGTGGGGGGGGAAAAAATGCCAAATAAACAATACCAAAAATCCCCTAACTAATTTATTTTTCATGGAGAGGAAAAAAAATATCTAACTAAGGAGCCGTTTTGTAATTTTAGACAAAAAAGTGGGAAAGGGGGGGGAAAAAGGCCCCTTACAGGGAAAAAAAAAAAACGTGAAATAAAATAAACCTTTTTCATTTTGATTTTAGTAGCCAAAAAGAGGGGGGCCCATACACCTCCCAAAAAAAAATGCTGTCTTTTTTTTACACCTTCTTGTGCTCCCGCATGATTGGTTTGGGACCAAAAAATCGGGCAGAAAGGTGTTGGAAGGCCGCCAAAAAGGGGCGGAAAGCCTTTCTGAAAACAAAATTGAAAATGGGAAAGTCGAACTAGATCTAGAAAATTTATCGAAAATAACAAATTAAATTTAAAATTTTTTTGGTTTTTAAAATTTTTAAAAATTTAAAAAGAAAGGTTTTCTACTAGAAATTAAATTTTCAAAAACACGTTCGATCATCACTAGGTAAAAAGGACCCCCCCCAGGGCCCCCGAACCCCCAATCAATCGAACCTGTAGATTGGTTGAAAGAAAAAAAACCTTTTTATGCCCAAGTGAGTCAGCCCAAATTGGGGGGAAAATGAACATTGGGATCAGATTTTGGTTTTAGTATGCTGGAATTATCAAAGAGAAAGGCAGAAGGATTAAGGGAGTTTGAAAAAACCCAAAAGGGGGATTTTCAAAAAAAAAAAAATAACAAAAAACAAACAAAGTAACAATGCAGGGTTAAAATGACAAGGGATTTTGCTAAATTTTTTTTTTGAAATAAAATTAAAAATTTTGGTTTGATAGCAAAAATATTTTACAACAATCCGGGTCAAAGCTTTATGAATTTGGGGGAGGAAAGAAAAACCAAGGGAAAATCGGAAAAAAATTCAAAACAAATTTTTAAACCCCTTTTTCTTCACATTGATTTAAATTTTAGTGATTAATTTTTTATTTTTTTTTTTAATTAAATTTGATAAAAGAAAAAAGTGCTCCACCCAGAAAAAAATAAAAAATATGTACAACAAAACATACATTGGAAGCACCATTAGAAAGTTCAAATTGCGAGTAGCGGAGCATATCACCGCATTAAAAAACAAACAACATCCAACATCGGGGGCAAGTAAACAATTTGTTGAGCGTCATGATAGCAGTTTAGACAATTTTTACTCTTTTGTCATTGAGTCTATGGGCAGACCTAATCGGGGATTATATATAAATAATTTAGTATTTGATTTATAATAAATTATGTAAATATTGTAATATATAATATTATATATATTTTATATATATATATATATATAATATATTATATATATATATATATTATTTAACATGTTTTGTAAATGCATGGCACTCTAATGTTTTCAAATTATATTTGCTATATATATGTTATATAAATTGTGCTGTATTTCTTTAGTATATATTTGTACATGATGTGTTTTTTTTTTTAGTTACCTAGGTTTCAATTGTGCCCGAGATGCCCTGCTCCAATAGGGTTTCACTTTTTCTTAAGATGACGTCACAGGAAGGACTTCCTTATTTGTTTTTAATATATTTTAAATAGTAACTGTTGTATGGTGTGCATTGCTGTGAACAAGGCCACTACACAGGCCAAAACGCATCAGCAGACTCTATATTCACACGTTATCTGTTTGTATATGTAAGCATTTAATAATAAAAAGTTTCAGTACCATCCAGCTGTGTCGAAGGATATGTGTCTCTAAGTGCAATTCAAGCCAGCAAGGATCATGTGGAGGTGCTGTGGAGTACTTTGAACTGAACCAAGGACCGTGATTTAATTTATGCAGTCTTGCTGGACTTTTTTGTTTAAGCTGGATAGTTTTAAATGGATGGATAGATAAATAAATAGATAGATAGATAGATAGATAGATAGATAGATAGATAGAACTTCTGAGTGACAGACTGACAGCCATTTTTAGATGCGAGATAGCAAAACTAAATATGACACCTAATACACTATGATATCCCAATGTATTACTTTTTAATGGTTTTTATTTTCATATAAAAGTAGAAAACACAATCTGTTGTGATATCACTGTCAAGGCAAACTATGCTAAATCCGTAAACTGTACATCTCTAACTTCCTGTGTGTTTATACATGTAATTATTTTTATTTTTACATTTTTCAATAAATCTGACTTTACAACTGAGTTTGTACTTTCTCCCTTTTTGTGGGTTTTCTCTAAGTACTTCAGTTTTCTTGCACACTTTTTTTTACTGTAAACCCCACTGGAGGCTGTGAGTGATGACAACTAATGTACAGCGCTGTGCAAGATGTTTTTGCTGAATACACAACAAAAAAAATAAACAATTACAATACCATCAGAAAACTAAAAAGATACAGGCTAGTAAAATATATATTTAATATTTGGTATTAATCCTTTAAAATAATAGGTCATACTTTCTCTTTAAATGCCTTATTATAAATTGTGCACATTTCTGACATAGCCTTTGACAGTTATATGATTAAAGAGGAGTCACAGCTGTGCAACAATGCAAAACAGTTTCCTCAAAAAGCTATAAACGTTATTGTCAGACATTCGAAACAGACAATGCCTAAAGCACGCTATGCAGTTGCCTTCATTATAAAATCCAAAGTATCTTCCACTATTTATCTGCAATTCAGCTTTGGGAATTTTACTTTTTCAACTATACCATGACTTTAATGTCATACAATAACACCCAGCTTGAAATAAATGTATTACCTTTCTGCTGGCTTCCCTGCGGTTGGGATTTGTGTATGGGTTTAAATTATTGATTTAGTTTAAAGAGAAATCCTATGCTTAAAAAATAATGAATGGTCTAACAGTCTCAAGTTGAATAATTATTTGTAATCCTTCCAGCTATGAATTAGAACAACATGCTGTAAAATTTAAATTACATTTTGTTTAGTTTTGCTTATTATTTATTTTTTTGGGAAGAGTTCAACATTTCCCCTGAAAACACAAAAAATAAGAAATACTGAATTCTAATTTAATGTACACTGTGCAACATGTTCTACTTATGTCTCTTCTAGACAAATTATAGGAAAGTTATATGACACCAAAACTCTGTTGTCTAAGAAACATTTGAAAAAACTTGTTAAATTTGTTTTTCTAGCTATTGAATCATTTATTTTACCATTACATTAAGGTGGACCTTTACAACTACAAAATGGGTACTTTACTCTTAGGATAGGCCATCAACATCAGCTGCATCTACAAAATTCAGCTGATTAAATAGGTTAGGCACTTAAGCAAATGTTGCATCCTTTCATTGTTTGCCAGATACAGTTCCATACTTTTGATAGTGGCTTGGCATGGTGTTACATTTGTCTCATTCAACTGAGTTATACTATCAGGCACACCCATTGTCAAAAGTATTGTATCTTGAAAGGAATGAAAGAGATACTGCCCTAACTGGAATACTTTTCCATCTACATACACATATGAGACCTTTTTTTATATTAATTGGACAAGATATACTTTTTTATGGTGTCATTTACCGTGCCATAGCATGTATTGGAAAACAAAGACAATTCTAAGTGGGGTAAAATGTGGAAAAAAAACATCTTAAGGGTTAAACAGCAGGGAACTGAGCTGTCTCCATTCCCTGCTATTAGTGATGGGTGTCAGTTGCAATTAGCAGCTGACACCAGACTCTTATGTAGCAGACTAACTAAGCAAGACTCTTACAGACACCAGGACATACACATACATCCTGCTAAGGGGTTAGGCAACTTGTTGAAAGTTGGTGTTAACTCCTTTCCAACATATGACATATGAATACATCACAGTGCCGGTAAGTGGCTTTGTAGCGGGTACCCTGATTGTGTCAGTAGAGGTTGTGTTTTTGTTAATAGAGGAAGTATAAGATTTGCTAGAATTGTATAATGAACTTTACGTTTTAATTGATATTGTTAGAAAGTTACTGCTGTGGTGTTTGTTTGACTCAATATCATAGTCTACTACGCTATTAAGTCCCGCAGGAAATGCATAAGCCATCTGGAAATAAAACAATCATAGCCCATGCAGGGCTATGCCTGCTCAATTATTCCCTATGGGCTGCTGTGGTTGCGTTGCGGTTTCCGCCAGGGTACCTTTTTCAGCCGTACTGTGAACTTACCCTTAAACAGTGAACTATGGAAGGTGGTCTATGGCTCAGTCCACAGTCTTTTGTGTTTCTTGGTATTGCTTGGAGTACAGCAATATTTCTAATTCATTCTTTGGTGGCATACCTGTGGAAAAGAGTCTTCCTCTCCATCTACACATAGACCCCTTATTTTAGCAATGTTGTCTCTTGGTGTTGGCTTTCCTGGTATCTCTCTTTTTAGAAGGGGCACAGACCTCTCATTCCTACAACTGTCTCCTTTTTAATTGTTTTCAGGAACTAACTCCTCCCTCTGATTTTCCCAGAGTCCCTCTTTTCTGCACGTCTTCCCAGTTCTCTGATACCATCCAGTGGCTACAAGGGAAATTACTGGCTCTAGGTCTGCATGGCCATCAGTAAAATAAAGCACTTTCTGAATGGATACCAGTGAGCTGCTTGAGTTGCGTGTGGTTATGCCAGCTGCTCCAGATAAAAAGATGCTCTTTGCAGCATCTCTCCACTGCAGCTACTAAATAAGAGAAAAGAACAGTAAACTAGTCATCAATAATTCATTAATTAATTTATAAATAATGGATTTTCTAAACATTAATTTAAACCTAAAATAACAGTTGTCCCAAATGACTCACTCTTTAACTAAGATCTAAAAACACAGTAATGCATAAGATTTAAATTATTATTATTAGAGATGGGCGAATTGATTCTAACGAAGTGCAATTCGTTTAGAATTTCAGGAAAACTTCGGTTCTGAACGAAGTCGAAGTTTGGGGTACTTCGGGTGAACGAAGTGTGCTTTTGATTCATAAAATGGCTGCGAGCACATGGCGTTACATGGGGCAAAGCACTCTGGGAGGAAGAAGGGCATAGCCTGCATGACATGTGCAGCGAGGAAGCCAACCAGCGACCGGCGGCCTTCTGTGCCGTCACCGCACTATATAAGTCCGGGCGCGACGCTGGGAGCTCATACTGCTCTTACTGTACTGATTAGGGAAGGTACTGCCGTGGCTGATTATGATAGCTCTTACTGAAGAACTCATTTTTATACAGCGATTTTTGGGGGGTGTCACAGCTTGTCTCAGAGACTGCTTCTCTTAATGTTCTATTTCTGATTTTTTGGGGTATTGGATCTGAAGTCCAGTGTGCGTCCACTGCAGCTGCATATACATTTTAATGCTATCTGCTCACAGCACATTGAATAACCAAGGGGGATCTAAGCCAGTTCCTGTTGTATTCATTTAAAGAAACAGCATTTTTTACAATACAAATACCACTTCATTTTTGGCTGCTCAATTCTTTTGCGCAAATTTAATCCAGGGGTTAAATTAAGTGTTGTTTTTCTGCTGTGGTTGGGGCTCCAAGAAACCGTCTTTTTCACCGCCAAAAATAAAATTTTCCTGTAGCCTAATTCACAAGCGAAGGTTTTATTACAATTTTTTTCTTGTTGTTGGGAGGTAGAAAACACGCAATTGTAACACGCAACAAAGCTAGTAGTTTGTGGCTGCTCAATTTTTTTGCGCAATTTACATCCAGGGGTTAATTAAGCGTTGTTTTTCAGCTGTGGTGACAAAAATAAACGTCTTTTTCACCGCCAAAATTAAAATTTTTTCCTGTTTCCCTAATTCACAAGCGAAGGTTAATTACAATTTTTTTCTTGTTGTGTGGGTAGAAAACACGCAATTGTAAAGGGTACTAAGTAGTAGTTTGTGGCTGCTCAATTTTTATGCGAATTTACTCCAGGGGTTAATTAAACGTTGTTTTTCTGCTGTGGTGACAAAAATAAACTCTTTTTCACCGCCAAAAAATTACTTTTTTCCTGTACAATTCAAAGCAAAATTTAATTAAAATTTTTTTTCTTGTTGTTAGCATAGAAAAACAGCAATTGTAACAAGCACAAAGTGGGTTTGTGGCGCTCAATTCTTTTTCGCAATTTAAAACCCAGGGTTATTTAAGCGTTGTTTTTTGCGTGGTGACAAAAATAAAACCGTCTTTTTCACCCCCAAAAAAATTACAATTTTCCTGTACCATAATTCACAAGCAAGGTTAATTACAATTTTTCTCTTGTTGTGTGGGTTAGAAAACACCAATTGTAACAGCTACAAAGCTAGTAGTTTGTGGTCTGCTCAATTTTTTGCGCAATTTACATCCAGGGGTTTAAATTAAGCGTTGTTTTTTCTGCTGTGGTGACAAAAAAAACCGTTTTTTTTCACCGCCAAAAATTAAAAAATTTTCCCGTAGCATAATTAAAGCGAATTTAAATTTAAAATTTTTTTCTCTTGTTGTGTAGCATAGAAAAACACCAATTGTAACACGCTAAAAAGTAGTAGTTTGGGGTTCCCTCAATTCTTTTGGCAATTTAAAAACCAGGGGTTTAATTAAGCTTTGTTTTTCTGTGTGGTAACAAAAACAATCCGTTTTTTTCCCCCGAAAAAAATTACAATTTTCCTGTACCTAATTCACAAGCAAGGGTTTAATTAAAATTTTTTTCTCTTTTTGTGTAGATAGAAAACACGCAATTGAAACACGCTACAAACTAGTATTTGTGGCTGCTAAATTTCTTTTGCGCAATTTACCCCGGGGGTTATTTAAGCGTTGTTCTACAGTTGTACTCAGTAAAAGAAACTTTGCTACAGATGCTCGAGGGAAATTCTGTAGATAATTCTATCCAAAGGGTTTAAATTTAAAGCCGTTTTGGCTTTTATATTCAGTAAAATACACGGGTTTTTTTAAAAGGCACATAAAGTCAATTTTTCCTCCCCCATTTGTGGAGTGAAATTTTTATATCCAAAGGTTCCCCAAACTTTTATGGGTTCATTTGGAGTCAAATACAGGGGTGGTATTTTTTAACAGATATCTTAATCAAACGTGTCGACATTTTTAGAAAAAACATATGTCAGACAGAGAGGTGGCAGGTCTCCCCCCTGCGAGTGGCAGAGGCACAAACATTCCAGGCAAGGTGCAGCACGCAAGGGGAGTCGCAGGGGGGGTCACTCGGTAAAGGCCCACTGCCGCTGTCATCAGCGGCTGTGTGTTGTTCGAACCCAAGGTTTTTGATGGTTGACAAAAGTCATCACTTCCTCCCAGATGACATCTGACAACCCAGCAAGAGCGGTGGGAACGTCAACAAACCCCTTATTTGGCATGGCCGGGAGGGGTCGCGGCCCTCCCCCTGTCCTAAAACCCGCCCTGTCCCTCGGTTTCCCTCACCAGAGATTATTTTGGGGTTTGGCTAGCGCCCTTATAGTGAGGATGAACAATTTGAGGGGGGCAGTCAGAAGTACTTGGACGAAGAAATGGGGCCCTTTTTCCCTGTTCTTGCAGTAGGCGGCAAAGTATAGATGTTGGAGTGGCATGGGGGGTCTTTTTTTGGGGGTCAGCCCCTTGCTTCAAGACCCGGGGATGAGGACAGCATGACGATGAAACACAAATAGATGATGATGAGCCGACCGCACTTGGGGGGGTGAGGCAAGGGGTTCATCATCGTCAGGAGAAAGGGCGGGAAAAATTGGCGTCAGGGGCGCCCCAGCCGCAAATGGGGGCGTGTGGGGTTTAGGAGGATGCAGCAGTGTAGGTCGGGAGCCAACGGGCCCCGGGGTAAAAAACCCCCTTCGCAGGTCCAAGAAAGTGGGCACAGGGGCTCAGGAGGGGGAGCGGCGGCCAATAGTCACTCAGTGTGGGGCGTTGGCGGTAAAAAACCGATAAATCGGCGGGGTGTGGCAGTTTTGTAAGACACCCCAGGGCCGAATTTTGGATATATGTAGAATCTGTGGGCAGAAAAAGAGAAGCGTGGCCAGGGAGCTAACGTTTGGGACCCCGGCCCTGCGTCAAAAAACATGCCGTCCCCCATCCGTGGCCTGGGGGAAACTTTGGCTCAGATGTGATGGCCATCCCGCCCGCAGCAACAGCAGCAGCAGCAGGCCCCCTTGGCACGCATGCCATTGCAGCCATCAAGGCTCCACCACCTCTGCAGAAGGGGGCAGTTTTTCTTTACATCATCCCGGTCCAGAGGCTCTGCTCCTCGTACTCATGGCCCAGCAGTCGTTCAGCGAGGCGATTGCAAAAAGACAACAGTATGCTTCCAACCTCCTAAGGTGCGAAGCAATACTCCTGTCCAAGTTGTTGGTGCTGCAGTCCCTCCCTTTCCAAATGGTGGACTCTGCACCATTCAGAGAATAAAGGCTGTGCCGAGCCGAGATGGAGGTTTTCC
>JAODAL010035040.1:0-43443 GCA_025379985.1 Phyllomedusa bahiana | reverse complement strand
GGCACTGAAATCTTTTGTATGCAGTTCGCCTTCACTCAATTCTGATTTTTTGGGACAGAGTTTTTTGGTTCGGGGGCATACTCTATCAATTTTCTCTTTGACCGCTTTGGCGTGTCCAGTATAAGGGGGGTTTTTACCCAAAAATTGTATTATTAAAAAGAGTAAAAAATTCCTGCCCCAGCCCTGGAGAGTTCATTAAATCCCCCTTTTTGGGGAAAAGAATGAGGGAAAAACCCCCATATATAATTATCCCGTGGTAAACGTCCAAAAGAGGGTACAGTTACCGGAGAGTGGGGTTTGCCTTTATGTACCCCCTCCACTCTCGAAGTGGGGGGTTTCGTGGCACAAAAAATAGTTTTTCTGGCCATGAAGCATGTGGGTGTGAAAAATGGGGTTTCCCCTTCCTTAGGTTTGTAATGCCAATTATCGCTAACTTTTACTTGTCTGCAAGTCTGGCCGAATGATTCCCACTACAGGAGTTTAAGGTAGGGGACCCGCCTATCTTCCCGGTGGTGCATGGTGAGTTAAAAAGCCCCCCCCAATGACCTTAAATTCTACAAACCCCCAAGTATGTTTGTCCCCCAATTGATTGAAGAAGTGTGATTTCCCCGATTAGGCCCCGAGTTTTATGTATTGACAAGAGTTCCCGTGTTTGAATGGTGTGTTGCACCATCCCCCTTTGGCTATATGTTTGTGACGACAAATTTCTCTGAATATTCCCCCCCCAAAGTTTAAAACCCCCGCTTTATTGTCAAGAGGGGACCTAACCCCGCCTCCCCTTAATCTTTCATCCTCTAAAAATTTTTTTTGGGCGGGTGGTCTCCTGCAGGAGGGGAATTCAATCTTCAGGCTTTAGATGCGCAAAAAACCATTAAACGTTTACTAGGAGAGGTAGCCCCTTGGGGAAATTCCCTGTTTCTATCGCATGGAGTGGGGTTGATTTAAAGAAGCAGGTGAAGATGTCTGGCGGGGGCAGCATAACCAAAAAAAAAAATGAACTTGGGGAAAAAGACCCTCTCCAGACCTGGGGAAAAAAAAATACAAAAGTTCCCTCACAGATGTGCAAAGAGACTTCTCTTTTTTCCCCCTGGGTGGGGAAATAGGGCAAATAAAACTTGCAGTACAGGAGCTAAACCGCCCCGAACATCGGGGAATATCCTTAAAAAACCTGAATTGCCCATATTGCCCCGGGCCCGGGGCAGACCCGTCAGCCCACCCAAGCCGGTCTAACGCCCGCCGGGGGGGGGCCCCCAAAAGGGACGCCCCCGTCACCCCCCCACAAGCAAAAAAACTTGGGGGTCAATTACTTATGAATGGGCCAATAACCCAAAATCTTCCCTGGTAGGAAAAAGGAAAAATTAAATGGTAAACTTCTGAGGGCCACTGAAGAACCCTAGCATAAATTAACTTGGTCAGAGTCATAAAGCAAAACTAAAGGGCTCCAGGACGCAAGAAAGGGCAAGATTAGATGAGGGAGTAGTTTTCAAGGATCATTTTGGAAACCCTGACGTTTCCTCTGTCCTTTGGGCTTGCTGAACAAAGCAGTTGTGAAGGACCTTTTTCTTTTCAAAGGGGGGGGAATTCTTACTAGAGTGTGAGGAATCTTGATGTGGGGGAGATCTCTTGGCGATAAAGGGGAGGTGAAGATCGGGGGTCCCCCTTTTGTGGTGAAATCCCGTCTAGCTGCTTCGGGACGGGGAAAGTTGAGATGTTCCATTTTTTGGGAACACTTTAAAAGGGATTCCCGGGGTTAAAAAAAGGGGGCAAACTTGATCTGCTTATGAAATAAGCCCCAGAACAGTTGGGGGGAAAAAAAATTTGCTCCCCTTTTTCCCAAAACGGACTTTCCCCCCAAAAAAATTTAAAAGTTCAAGGGAATCTTTTTTCCTTTAAAGGGAATAAGATCTGGGGTTGATTTCTCTTATAGGCCGTGGGAGGTTGCAAATAAAGCCCAAAAAAATTTCCCAAATAAAACTGGCGGGGGTCTTTTCCCTAGAGCCCCCTGGAATCGCCCCCTCTTGGGGTCCCACGCGGATCCCCCTTCGAGGCGGGGCCCTAGCCTTTTGTCCCCGTTCCCCTTGAAAGGGTTCAAAAGGCAAAAGGGGTTATGGGGGATTTGTTCGCAAAGGATGGGCAAACCCCTGGGGGTATCCCTTCAAAAATTTCCCAAAAAACCCTTAAAATTTTTTTTCTTCGAGATCTATTCTAAAGGTAAATAAAATTTTTATCCCCCGGGTTTTTGTTCTCCTGGGTGACATGAAAGGGGTTCTAAACGAGTTTTTTTAAATTTTCAGTTTCCTCATTTTTGAATTTAAAGTCGGGTGTCCCAAACGCTCTGTGTAAAATTTTAAAAATCTTTTTTTAAACCTGGCCAAAATTCTTGAAACGGAGGGGCTTTAAGGCTTTTGGGGGTTTCCTACTGATATTTGTTTTTGCGCCCCTCGGCCATTTGGGTTTAAAAGCCCGTCCCCAAAGGGATCTGGGTTGTAGGAGAGTTGTATTGGGAAAACTCTGGGCCCTAAATTTGGGTTTGCAGAAAAAAATTCAACTACGGGGGGTGGTCCAGGGGCTATCCCTTTGGGACACCGGGGGGAGGGGCCCTCCTTTGGAGTCTTTTTTGCGGGGGTTGACCCGGAGAGGTTTCGGGTCAGGGGCCCGAGGGAAAGTCTTGGCTTCTCTCCCTTTGTTTTTTGGAAACTTTTTTTTTCCCCCCCATTTTCCCCAGGTATTTTTCCATTTTAAACTGAAATTTTGCAGATTGGCGGGGGACCGGGGGTTTGGGTTCAAGCTTAATAAAAAGGTTTTAAAAAGCTTTTCCTCCCAGTTTTTGGGAATATAGGGGGGCCTTTTCCCTAAATTATGGAAAACCCCGGGGGTAATGGTTTTGTGGGGGGGCCCCAAAGCAAAGGACCCAGCGGGTTTTGGTATTTTGGGTTTTTGGGGTTTTGTTTTTTGGGGTTTGAAACAAAATCCAGCTGGGGAAAAGCCCCAAAATTTAAAAGATATCTTTTCAAGGCTTTTCCCCAAAATTTTTTATAGGGGGGTAAGCAGGGTTTTTCTTTTGGCCGGCAAAATGAGGTCAGGTTTTGGAAGTTTAGGGAACATGGGATGACCAAAGCTTTTTAAAGGGTGGCCCTTTATTTGAGACTTTTGGGTTTGGGGAAAGCCACCCATTTCCAAGAAAAATTTGCCCCCCTTCCCAGTTGGTTGGCAGCACCCAGGGGGGGGTTTTGGGGTTAAAATTTTCCCAAGCATTTTCAACCCAGGATACAGGGGGTTTTTCCCAGGGTGGGGGCCCCTGTGGGGCCCCGAGGGAGTTTGTCCCCTTTGGGTTGGATTTAGCCACCCAGCGGGGGAAATTTGGGGGGGTTTTAAATTTTGGCAAAGGAAAACAATGGGAGGTAGCCTGCAGGGGGGGGTTTCCGGGTAAAAAAGCCCTAGCCCCAAAGGGAGAGGACTGTTCCTCAGTTAACTGGCAGCAACAGGGGATTTTGGGGAGGGTTTTAAATAAAAAGCAAGCTTTCCGAGGAGTGGAGGGGGGGGGTGTGGGGGGTGAAGGGCCCCTCGCCCCCAAAATGATAAAACCCCCCTTAAAAAAGACTGGGAACAGAGGGGGGTTCAGGGGGTTAAATTTTTAGTTCCTGCCAGGTTTCCCTAGTGAGAGGGAGGGGGTTTGTAAAAGGGGCGGGTCAGGGTTTCCTTTAGCTGTTTGTCCCATAGGCTGCCAGGGGTTTTTGATTGAAAGACCCCGGTTTGCTTATGGAGCTCGGAAGGCGCCCCTCGTTTTCCTGGCGGGTTGGGAGGGGGGTTTCCCGGCCAGTGGAAATTTTGACGGGTTTCCCTGCGCTAAAATCGAAAGTTTTCCAGCTCCGGACCCGGCCCCTTGGGGTTTTCCGGGTATTTTTAGCGGGGGGGGGGGTTTTTAGGGGCTTTTCTGGGGGTAGGTAGCCTGGGGTACGCCCCCGATTTTTGGGGGGAACTGGCCGGTTCCCCACCCCATGTTTGGCCCCGGGGGGGGGGAAAAAGGAAAGGTCCCGTTGGAAATTCTGTTTCAAACTGCAGAAATGGTGGTCCCAAATTTTGGGGATAAATGAGATACAAATAACGGGATATTGATTTTCCCAAGAAATGAAAAGGGTTGACCAGAAAACTAAAAAATTGACCCCACATCTAGCCCCCCCCCTCCAGCCCTTTGAATTTCCCGGTATTTTTTCCAAATGGGTAGTTAAAACCAAAAGCTCAAAATCGGTACAATCACGAGTCTGTTGAGAAAAACTCATTTATCTCAAAAGGGTTTGTGGGGAAAAAGGAGCTGAAAGTCAAGCCCCTTTATTCGATGTAAAAAATTTCAATTTGTTTTTGACCCACCGGGTTTTTGGGAAAACCCAAAATGGATATTTACCCCAAGGGCCACCCATCCCCCATCTGTGGAAAACCCGTTTCGGGGGGTTTGCCCCTTGTCAGTACAGAGCAGGGATGTTTAAATTGGGCTGAGTGGGAGGAAAGGGAGTGGTCAAAAGGGGGAAGACTTCCCCTTAGGGGGGGAGCCCTAGGGTTTTAGGCCCCTATGGGTCAAAAAAAATTGAAATTTGTTAAAACCCCAATAGAGGGCACTTGAGCTTTTCAGCTCCTTTCCCATAATGCCTTGTGATATGCAGATTCTTCGTGGAGTGCAGAAGTCAATCTTGAATCTTCACACGCCTATATTGCGCTCTCCCTAAGGAGAGATCTTCCCTTTCTGAGAAAAACTCAGCAAATTAACATTAATATTAAACTTTTTAAGTCAAGCCCTTTATAACCAGAAACATCAAAACTCATAACATCAGTAGCTACAAATCCATAAAGCTATAGTGGCATAACCCATCAGTAATAATACATTCAGGTTATAAAACATTTCCCATTAAACATCGTTGAATCGTAATAAAACATTTCCCATTGTCTGCTCCTTAGAGAAAGCCACCTCTCCTAGCATGTATTAAAAAGATGTCACCATTTTTTCCACTACTGCTAAACAACATTTTCTTACTACCTCCCACATCTATAAAATAACAAAATAACCAGTACTTACCTCCCCTGTTGCCGCCATTTCAGCACTGTTGGAGCTCCAGTGTCCCCACCTAGTCCATCACTGATGAAGTCCTAAACGCCAGCCACAGTGGCCATGTGCTATACATGAAGGAACATAACTGCTGAGACCAGTGACCATGAGCCATGGGTGTCATTTTAGAGGGAGCAGAGGAGGGACACCACAACTCCAGCACCATTAAAATCTCTGTGACAGGTAAGTAAGTACCGGTTCATTTTTTTTCTCATAGCTGTGGGGGACGGTAGGTGACTTTTCATAAGTAGTGGAAAACTAATTTAACTTTCAACTATCATGATCCTTCATCTATTAACTGATTGTCAAAGAGATGCAACTCTCCAGCAAATAATACATGGTATACATTATGACTTGTGCCTCACCTCCATGAGTGATCCATAGAAGAAGCAAAAAATAATGGGGGTGGTTGTGGATGGGACTTCAGCTAAATGGCTCTCCTCTTTGTTCCCCTTTACAACCTATTCTACCCCTCAACACAAACCTCAGCCTGTTATATCCTATATTACGCAAAAACACATTTTTAACTCACACCACCAAGCTAAACAATTGCCACAACCTTGTCATCCACTCTCCATGCTCCCAGTACTTGAATGTCATGCCAGTATAATAGTCCTTGACCAGTGAACATGCTAGTGTTTTACAGATTATGATTTCACTGTAAAGATGGCCAGCCTTTTTATGATACAGAAATGAACCAAAAATTATGCATGGCCTAAACCTCTAAAGAGCATACACCTTCCCCTATTTTACAGACCATGCCCCCACAATATGCGCTCAACATAATGACCATATCAATACATTTATATGAGTTGGGTCAGCAATGGGTTCTCAGTCCGCATTTTAAAATCCACACAAAAAAATCTGCTGTAATTGGTATGGATTTTATACTGGATTTATTGTGCGGTGATAAATTTGCAGTGAAATCTGCCAATTAGTGTAGATGTTTGCAAGCGTATTTTATGCCATCGGTTAGCTGTAGGCAGATTTGTCTTTAACAGCATTATGGGGCACCAGGCAAAGCAGTGTACTGGGCCATGCTCAAGCACTCTGCGTTACACTGGGCCACGACCACATCAGACCATGTGTCTAGCCACCCTCTGCCACGGTTCACGCCGCAGTCCCGGCTACGGACCATCAGCGTGCCCGTGTCTCTCGTGTCCCGGCCACTGCTGCGACATTACCTGGTGTCCCTGACTCTTTGCACACACTCACCTGTCCTGGCTCCTGCCACTACCTTGAAGCCTCTCCATCTCTGCTTCTTCAGCTCCCTGGCGTCCTGTGGAACACATGCTCCCTTTAGGGGCGCGCGCACGGGGGACTGAACTCTATTTAAAGAGGACTGTGCTCCTTTTGGTCCGGAACCATAGACCTTTGACCCTCTGCTGTTGCTTAAGGGCTTCTAGCCATAGCGATGGTTGTCTGTTCGTTGTTGTGTATCCAGCACAAGAGCTTGAACCCCCTTTGGGGACTGCTGTACTGCTGCTGACTTTGTCATATGGTTGCCCTGTATGTTATCGTTAAAAGCTGAACACCTGCTGCTGCACCAGCCTGGCCATTACCTGTTGCCATACCAGTGTCTGTTTCCACCTGGACTGCTACACCTGGACTGTGCATAGTTTACGGCTACATCTGGGGTGCCCTGTTCCGCCCAGCCCCTCCCACCCTACCTAACTTGGGGTACCCATGCTTGGTTCACCAAATTGCATTGCGGGGGGCCAGAGAACCCCCAAAAACCCGCACGTTTCCAGCCCCAAAGGTTGGAATCGTATCCCTTCAATTTGAGGTTTCAAAGAAAGGTTAAGATAACTATTAAAACAAGTAGCTTAAACTTATTAGCAAAGAAATTTGATTAGAACCAGATTCGGCTGATGGCTTTTTTGGGGGTTCGGGAAATTAAATTTTCCTTTAGGGCAGTTTGGGGTTTGACCCTTATGGATTTCAAAGTCTTCATACGGGGGAAAAAAAAAAGCTAAAAATTACCTTACCTATCTTTTAATCCACATTTACCCCAAACCCTTGGTTGACCTTGAAGGACATATGTTTTTTTAACCATAATAACTATGGCCGAAACAAGGCAAGTATGGCAAATTGTGCCCCCACCCCCAAAAAAAAACAGTTAAAATTCCTGGCCCTAACCTGAAGCACGCTGTCTGCACCCTCTCCTGCTAGGTGGAATGGGTAAAACAAAATCATAACAGTGCCATTATTAGGGTCTATTAGGATGTATTTATATAAATAATATATTGTGTGTAACAGGCACCCGGATATATGTGGATCCTCTGGGTCACCGAGAGAGATGGAGATGCAAACCATGCCAGGGAGGGGGAACAAGGCATTGTGTTCAGCTCCTGAGCCCACTCCATACTTGTACCCTCCTCCTGAGAGGTAGTAGGCGTCACTTACCTCTGCTTTCCTGTCGTCCTGGCCCTGGTACTACCTATGTAGTACAACCAATCATGCCCAGTTTTCTCGAGCAGACAGGTGTCAAAGCAATGTCTGTTTCTATTTTAGTCCTGCACTCCCCCCATCCACTCAGGCCGTTTTTAATCAGAACAACTAAACCCTCATGCCCTGAAAACTTAAAAGCCACTTTGACGTTTGTAGATGGGTCCTCACAATTTGATAAAAAATGTGTACTTAGAGGCTCAGATTTTTATGTATACTACAATATCTTGCTAAAGTATTTTTGTAAATATTTCATTATATCTTTTCATGGGAAACATGCAACTTGAAAATTTTTATAAAATGTAAAGTATCAGTGTACATTGTTAAAAAAGTGTAAATTTTGTGTGGCCTCAAAATAACTCAACACACAGCCATTAATATCTAAACCGCTGGCAACAAAATTTGCCAATTTCCCTCCACGGTGTCATGTGACTTGTTAGTGCTACAAGGGCTCAGGTGTGAATGTGGAGCAGGTGTGTTTAAAAATTTTTCTGTTATCATCTTAATTTTTCTCTTACTGGGCAATGGAAGTTCAACATAGCACCACATGGCAATAAACTGTCTGAGGATGTGAAAAAAAAGAACTGTTGGTTCACATAAGGATGGTCTAGGCTATAAGAAGCCTGAAACACCCTGAAACTGAGCTGCAGCATGGTGACCAAGACCATACAATGGTTTTTTTAACAAGAAAGTTTCACTCAGAAACAATCCTCCTCATGGTCCCAAAGATTTAGTGCACATGCCACGTCATATCCAGAGATTGTCTTTTAAAAATAGATGCATGAGTGCTGCCAGCATTGCTGTGAGATTAAAGGGGTTGAGGGTCAGCCTGTCAGTGCTCTGTGGATTATGGTAACATGGATTACTGGAACCATGTCCTTTGGTCTGATGAGACCAAATTAAACTTATTGGTTTTAAGGGTGTAAAGCTGTGGGCAACCAGGTGAGGGAAACAAAGAAAGTGTGTCTTCCCACAGTCAAGCATGGGGATAGGATATCATTTTTTTGGGGCTACCAAAGGCTGAAGCGGGGGGAGCTACATTTTCTTTGGGGGGAACTTTGAATGCCAACATGTACTGTGACATACTGAGGCAGAGCATGATGCCCTCCCTTTGGGAACTTGACCTCATGACAGTATTCCAACATGATAATGACCCCAGACACACCTCCAAGATGACCATCCTTGCTAAAGAAAATTTGAGGGGTAAAAGGGCTGGGCTGGCCAGCAGGTCTCCAAACCAAAACCCATTTAACATTGTGGGTCACCCAAACGGAAGTGAAAGCACCAATTCTCTCTGTGTTTTCATCGGAGGGAGTGGAAGAGGGTTCCTGGCTGCAAACCTGTGACTCTAGTGCACCCATGCCCCAAAGAGTTTTCCCCTTCCCGACATAGGACATTGCAAAGCCCCAGCGGAAATGGTTCCCGCAAATGGACGATGCATACATCCCCCGGCGATTTTGTGCGGTGCGAGTCCGGGGCCGCGGGTGATTAAACGCTTTATTTCCCCAACCTTAGGTTCGATAAGAAGCCGCATGTGGGGGGGGAGATCTTCCTGCCCGCTCCCCCTCGGCTGCCGCACTTTGTGTGGACCGATCTCCTGCCAGGTCCCCCAAAAAAAATGAACGGCCTTCCCGGGTCATCTGTGATGTCACAATGCCCCCAATTCTTTTTGGGCATGGGACAGGGAGTTGTCATGGGGTCATAAAACTAACTTTCGTTACTGGCCTGCCTTTTAACAGCAATTGAGATTGCTGTTAAAGAAAAAGTTTTAAAAAAAAATGTAAAAAAAATAAAAATAAAAAAGTGAAAAAAAAGTTTAAAACACAAACACAAAAAAAAAAAATGAAAACACTACACCCCCCTTTTTCCCTTACAAACCCCCAAAAACGCCGAAAAAAAAGATAAAAAATAAATAAAGTACCCATATTTGGTATCGACGGTGCGTAATGACCTGCCCTTTAAATCTGTTTTTAAATTAAAACACACAGGGTAACACCGTAAAAAAAAAAAAAAAAAAAAAAACGTCAAAATTGCTTTTTTTGTTCTTTCCCGCAGCACAAAAAATGGAAATAAATAAAAGAGATAAAAAACTCATAAACCCTCCAAAGTTTACCAATTAAAATGTCCGTTCGACCCCAAAAAAAAATGTCCTTACACACACTGTATACAAAAAATAGAAAAAGTTATGGCTTCAAAGACGGGGACAAAAATATTTTTTTTACACAATAAAACACTTTTTTTTTTTAAATTGCTTCAAAATAAAAATAAAAAAACCTATATAAATTGGGTATCGCCGTAATCGTATTGACCCAGAGAGTAAATCTAACTTGTCATGGATACTGCGCGATGAGCGCTGTTAAAAATAAAATTAAAAAACACTACTAGGATTGCAGTATTTTCTTCACCCTTCCTTCCAAAAAATGAATTTAAAACTGATCAAAAAGTGTTGTCCCCAAAAAAATTTTTGAAGTTTGAAAATGGTACATTTTTCTAATTTTTCACGATACTTTGATATTTTTTTAAAATAAACAAGGACTTTTTGAATCAAAATTTCTTACTATCTTAAAGCACAATGTGTCATGAGAAAAAATTCTCGGAATCACATGGATAGGTTAAAGTGTCAAAAAGTTATTCTCACATAAAGTGATAAATGGCAGATTTAATAAATGGGGCTCTGTCAGAGAGGCCAAAACTGGCTCCGGCGGTAAGGGGTTAAGGCAGTGCTGGAAAATAATGGTGGCCACACAAAATATTGACACTTTGGGCACAATTTGTCCATTTTTATTTAGCCGTTTACTCACTTGCCAGCAGTTTATACATTGATGGCTGTGTGTTGAGTTATTTTGAGGGCACATAAAATTTCTATTGTTATGCAACCGACTACTTTACATTTTATCAAAGTGTCACATCTTCAGTGTTGTCCCATGAATGATATAATACAATATTTACAAAAATGTGAGGGGTGTACTCACTTTTGTGAGATACTGTATATGTAGCAAAAATGCGCTATGAAATAATTCCTGTATTCAGTGTTTATCAGTCGCTTGGTGTCTGCAGAGTGCTGTTGGTTTGTTTCTGTATTTGTGCTTTGCAGTGTGGAAGCAGCCTTTTCAGTTAGACACCTTCCTCAAACCCCAAAATTCAATGGAGTCATTTTCAAACAGGAATCCAAGAGGAGTGTTAGGAACATTCTTCATTGTGGAGGAAAAGAAAGCATGGGGAGAAGCTCCTGTTTGACAAGGATTCCCATGCAGGTCTCCATTTAACAGTGGGTAACAGCAGCAGTGAAGAATGATCCTGGCTGCCCGTGTTCAGCCTCTTATTACAAAAAAAAAACCATGAGTTATAAACTGGTGTGTACTTACAACATGCTTGGTTGCAGGCAAATAGAGCAAATGTAATCCAAATAAGACTACATTTGCTCTTTTATTCTATATGGCTCCACTGCAATACATGCTAAGGTACTATTTTCATAATATCCCTATAGGTACCATAAATGGAGCTCAGAATGTGTAGTGAATGTTTCTTAACTGAAACATGCACAGTGCAAAGTGAATCAAAATCATGGATTTTTTTCTGCCATTTTGTTGTTTTTTATGGACTTTCAATAGATTTATGGATGATGGCAGCTCTGTTCCTAACCTGAAGCAAAGTGAGAGATTATATTTTGCAATCCAATGAAGATTTGTTTGCTATTCATTGAGTAACAACCATTATAGGCACTGTAATGACTGTCATTAGCGGTTTGATAAAAGATAAGGGGAGTACAACACAGGATTATGGTGCAGGAGCTTGCTTTTCCAGGTATGCTTGTAACATATAGTGATACCTTGAGATACGAGTTTAATTCGTTTCATGACTTTGCTCTTAACTCAAATCGCTCTTTTGTCAAAGCAAATTGTCCCATAGAAATGAATTGAAATGTCATTAATCTGTTCCACACACTCCAAAACCACCACAATTTTTTTTACACATTTATTAACAAATATAACTAAAGGCCGTTATTTTAAACTAAGGACATAACTAAAGGCAGCTAAAGTTATAAATAACTTATTTTAAATTAAAAAAATGAAAAAATAATTTCTACACAGGCACATGCACAGGCTGTGGGGTGAGAGGCCTGCACACTGATAGGCAGTCTGCCACTCGCCCACTCCACTTCATATTAGCAGCAAGCAGGACTGTGACTGTCTTCAGTCATTTGATTTGCAGGTCTGTCTCTTACTCAGACAGACTCAGCTTGACTGTAGCTCTGCTCTGTCTCAGTCAGAAACAAGTTTGATGTCCCGGCCAGTGACCCACCTGCAGGGCCGGACTGGGAATAAAAATCAGCCCTGGCACTAAGCCCCCAACAGATCACATACAATATCTGCTTACAAGATTTCCCTTGTTCTTGCACATTGCCACTTACTAAAATAAACTACACTGTAAAGGTGCTTTCAAACGGAGCATTTTTGGTGTATTTTTTATGTGTTTTTGTGTACGGTTTTGTGCAGAAAGGCAGAGCAGTTAATGCTGTTCATTTCTGCACAAAAAAAAACGCATCAAAAAATTAACCAAAACCGCTCTGTGTAAGAGCCCCCTAAACACAAGCAAGAAAGACAAAGTGGTGCAGAGAAACCCCTCATCACAGAGTCAGGTGTGCATTTGCTTTAGGCTATGTTCAGATGGCTTATTCACGCCGTAATTGCGAGCCGGATTGCGCTCGAAATTCCGGCTTGAATAAGGGACGGGGGCGGGGCCGGAGCACGGCGGGGGAGCCGCTCACCGGCCCCATAGACTTGCATTATCCACGGTGCGTATTGCGCCTGGATAATGTGCATGTCACTTTATTCCCGCCCGGCGGATTCGCTGAGCGGGGAGGAGCGACGGAATCCATAGTTCTCTATGAGAACAGTGGATTACCGTAATTACTGCGATGGATTGGAGCCGTACTGCAGCGCAAATCCGGCGCGCAGTACGGCTCCAATCCGCGGCGAAATAAGCCGTGTGAACACGGCCTTACAATCAGGGACAAGCCCACACTGACACTATATAAGCACCAGCATAAACTACAACCCCACTAATCACATCACCAGTAGTCAGGTCACCATCACATGAATACAGCACAGAAGTAAAATGACCCCTGACAGCAGGGACTCACAGGAGACACCATCTCTGGCGGGAGTTGTTCCCCTTTTCTTCTTTCTCCGTCCAGTACAGCATGCAATGTCTTCTTCTCCCGGTCACTACTCGCCCTGTAGAATTTACCACAAATACATCTAAGACTAATCTCTTTTCCAGCACTTTCAATTCCCAACGTTGTACAAACTCCTCATCCATAGAGCCCCAAATTGTAATAGTGCCCCTTTTGGTGCCCTACACAGTAATTGTACCCCAAACAGTGTATGTTAGATCCTAAAAATTAGAAATTAAAAAAAGTCATAAGTGGCATGTAAATAGGTAGACCCCATTAGGTAGGTATTCAAGCCCCCCTATTAGGCAGATAAGTATAAACTCCTCCTAAAGCAGGTAGCTGGGGCTGTCCCAGGTAATTAGCCAGGCAGGGCTAGTAATTACCCAGGCAGGGCCAGTAATTAGGCAGGTAGGGCCAGTTCTTAGGCAGGCAGGGCCAGTTCTTAGGCAGGCAGGGCAAGTACTTAGGCAAGCAGGGCTAGTTCTTAGGCAGGGCCAATTCTTAGGCAGGTAGGGCCAGTTCTTAGGCAGGTAGGGCCAGTAATTAGTTTAAAAAATAATAATAATAATAATACTTACCTGCATTCTCTCCTCTTCTCCTGCTCCAGGGCGGCCGCACTTACCCGAGTGCGGGCCGTTCAGCAGGCGCGCGATGACGTCATCACATCGCGCCTGCTGCTCGGCCTCCTGGGAGCTGAACGGCCGGGATCAGAAGGTCCCGCTGTTCTGCCTTGGCCGCTGCTTGCACCTCACGGCAAGGGGTCCGGTCGCATATGCAACCATTGTGGACCCTGTACGTGCGCCATGCACCGGCACTTGGGGCCCGCCGGGGGGAAACACCGGCACCCTTGGCGGGCTCTCCAAGCCGGCGCTGCGGCCTGGATCCCAGCGACCCACTGGGCAAATGCCCACCTGGCACCCGCACTCAGGAAGGGGGCAATGGGCAGAAAGCAGGAGACAGACACTGTGACAGACACTGCAGGTCTTCGGGTAGTCAATCAGTGCCTGACTGTCTGCTTGTAGGCACTCGGCACCTCTGCTCAGAAGCAGTTGAATGATCGTGATGGGCAGGAGAGCGGAGTCCCCAGAGGTATGTGCAGTAAAGGTGGGGCAATGTAGGGATGGTGATAGAGTTCAAAAGGTCAGTAGCTGCAGCGCTCATCATTATCAATGATTGCAGAGTCAAAACAGACAGCTATAGCAAGCTAACTGCGCCCTCCTTTTGACCCATCGTCCTGGATCTGAGTCTGCTCGTGAGTCAAATTTTTGTTCGGATTACAAAGCAAAAAAAATGCCCAAAGGAGTGCTCGTATCCCAAAACACTCGCATATTGGGGCACTCGTATCTCAAGGTATCACTGTATTTGGATGAAATCCTTGCATGTTGGTCCATACTGGTAACAATACATATGGATCAGGTAAACCAGATGTAAAGTTGGGATCTTAGGCTATAGCTTTCTCATCAAAAGCTCAGACTTTGTCCATCCTCCATGCTTTACACTACAGCTCTAACTATTCAGACTGGCTCCAGCATATGATCCTACCACAAGCTAACCATGGATTATTGATTTCTATTACAGGAAAGACAGAATTCTTATTAACTACAAGCAGCTCAAACACCAATGAGGAAAAGGAACATCTGGTATTTTTGGACCCTTGAAAGGGGAGACTAAAAATCTCCTTTAAATCACTTTAGCAATTTTTTTTTGCTAGTAATTTCATTCCCTATGTTAGTACTGTATTCAGTACCATTGTTAATGTTATTCCATTTCCTATATTATTATATCATTGGGTTGTCTCCATTTGTATGCTTTTTTCAAGTTCCTCAGAGCTTTAGGAAAACTTACACCCAAGAATTTTGCATCTAAATTTTTTTCCCTTTGGACACACAGTGACAGGTCAAGCCGAGTTGAGAACCTGTATTTGTGAATCCCTAGGGGTTGAACACCGGACGCAGTGCCAGTCGACACCTATTGATAAATTTAGCTAGAATTTTAAAAATGCGCCAAGCCATAAAAGGGCCAGATTTAAATTTACAAATGCACTGAATTTTTATTTTGCTTATCGTAATTTACACAATAATTAGAAAGGGGGAAACAAACATTTTTTTTTGAGCTCCAGAAGTTTAAAAATTTAAAATTTCCTTACATCAATTTTTCCCCTTTTTTTTCGATGGTTTGGGGCATAAATTGTGATCAAAATTACTCATAAATCTATTCAATAAATTTTTGGAGAACCAAAAACATTGCTATTAAAAAAGTTTAAAACTTTTTAAAATTTCACACTTGGGCCCAACGCATCCGTATAAAGAAAACGGAAAAAGGGAAACAATAGGGTCCCTTTATGGGGAAATAGGATGGCACAGGGGTGCATCAGAAATTGGGACCCATGAGCCCCTCTAGTACCACCCTACTGGGTCTGTGCGCATGTGAACATTAACCCTAACTTTCAAACTATCTTTTCTCAAATGCCATTTTAGGGCAAAAAATATCTTAGTTTATCCTTGTTGAGTCAGAAGAGGACAAAATAAAAACTCAATAAGACACAAAGTCAATTTACCCTACCTGACCCTTCATCACATCCACATGTAGGAGTGGTGCCTCTGCCTGCCAGTATCAGTCCTCACTGATGTCCATGGGAGTTATGTAGTTAACTGAGCCTGCAACCTTCTAGAATTCAAAAGAAAAAAGCCTCTCTGTTTCTTTTGGAGGATCACCAATGGCCACCATCTAAGGTTGGTAGTGAAGGTCTGAAGGTGACCCTGAAACAAGGAGGCCCCTTTCACATCACATATTCGCCCTCTGTTAATGGTATCCATTGGGATACCTTGAAAATGGTACTTAAATGTATATGAAGGGCTTAGTCCACTGTTACACCCTCAAGACAGTAGGTGACACTGGAGTTCACAAAAAGTGAGGAAGTGGGGAAAAAGCCCAGGAAAGACAAGAAAGTATGGTAGTTGACACACAAAGTAAACAGTGTGGTGAATAGAAAAACGGGAGGTTACCACAAAACCACCAAACTGGAGGAACCTCAAAGCTGGTGGTATCAGGGAAATAAACGAAAGACTATGTTTGGATGGAGAGACTTCCCCTCCCCCGGGTGGGCACAGAAGAAGCATTTCCCATGTATTAAAAGCTGAGGGTAGAAAAACTTGGACTTTTTTACCCGTTTTTTTTTTTTTTTAATTGTTCTGGTTGTGGATGTGATTATCCAAAAAGTAAAGTTCCACTACATCATACACTACTCACAAAAAGTTAGGAACATTTAGATTTTGGTTGAAATTTCAGTATGAACATAAAATTTCTTTAAAATGTTTTTATATGAAATAATTGAGACCAGCTCTTAACTTAAGAATTTACTTGTTTTTTGTTCAATGTTTCAGACTTTTTTTTACAATTCTTAACAAGGACTTAATGGCAAATCAAAAATGTTGAATGGTTGTAAAAGGTTACAATGATCTGAAAGTGACACTGGTGCCTTTATCTCCCTTTAAACTTGCCTTTAAGTTTTTGTACATTTCATTACTGATTTCCAAGGACATTGTTTAAAAATGAAGTGGTTTTTCAGTGGTGATGGAACAAAGGTGCCCATTCCCTTTTCCTTTCTGTGACTCTTCCAGCCTCCCTGTATCTCTGTTGCAAACCGCTGATGACACCTGGACATAAACCAGTGGCCATTCCCTCTGAGAGCATCCTGCTAAGCCTCACAATGTTAAGGGACTAAGATCAATTGTCAGAGTTTGTTTGATCTCATGATGTCAAAAATGAAAAAGTGATGAGGGGGACTTTTTTTAAAACCCAAATTTAAATTGACCCCTAAATTTTTTGGGCGATTGAAGGGTCATTCACCGTTAGGGAATTTTCTCCTTAGAGATCAGCAAGTTGTGCAAAAGTACTGAAACATTGAATAGTTGGACATGTGTATTCTAAAGGTAAGAGATGGTCTCATTTGGTTCATTTAAAAAAAAATGTCAAGAAATTTTTTGTTATCCGAAATATCAACCAAAAGCCAAATATCACTAACTTTTTGTGAGTAGTATTATTATATATTACACAAATATTCATAAAGTGGGGGAACTGTTTTAAAAAACAGACTACCATGCTTTACTGTCCATCACATAAAACGTACACAATTGGGAAATAAAGCAAACATATTCCAAACGAGATTATTTTTACACTATAGTTCCATATGGCTCTGCCTCGGCCTGGCATGGTAAACCACCAACAAAGGAAGGAAATGAAATGGGAAAGAGGCCATATTGTAATACCTTTACCTAAACAACGATGTTTTTTTAAATTTTCCTTCCATCTAAACCCCTTTTAGACCTACATTTTTCTCCCAGTTTTCACAGCATCATAGTCTTTTCACCAAATAAACCCCTTTCCCCAGCTGTAACATTTATTTCCTTAAAATGGAGAGGGTGCCCTGTTGTCTTTTGAAGTGACCATATAGTGAAAAGCTGCTCAGAATAAGATGTCTCTTATTATAACTGATGTTCTCTATTCCCTTTACAAAATAAAATTCTTTTCACACAATACAAATAGTCAACAACCTTTTAAATTAAATTTGGAAAGCCCTTCCCAAATATCTTTCCATTTAGTTATGAAGTGTCCTGATGTGAATGGAATGAGCTTCAGAGTGCATTAAGTGATACTGGTACAAGTAAGGTCTATATACATCATAAAAAATCGAGCCATGATCTTAGGATCCATCAAGAGTAATTAGCATTATAGGGTCCCCAAGGGGCAAAAGACTTTTTAGATGCAGGGTGTAGGGTGTGTTTGGTTATTTGGTCCTATTGGTTTTTGTCCCTGGGATAACTGTTTTGTCCCAAAAGAAACCCCCAAACAGAAGACAAAAGCTTTTTGGCCCTTGGTGGGCCCTTTTTAAATCAAAAAACCCTTAACTTAAAAGATGACATTTCCCAAAAAAATTAAACCAAAAGAAATTACAATGGCAGGCCGGGTTTGTAGATGAAATCTCTCCCTGTTCTTTTCTCCACTCCCCGGCTAGTGTGAAAGGTGCCCCCTTAAAATTTTGGACTTTTTATTTTTTTTTTTTAACAGGAACTTCTACCAGTAACAGTAAATAACAGCTAAACTAAACTACCTAAAAAGGCGGGGCCCGTTTAAATATGCCTAGCCAATCTCTCCTTTTTTTTTCCCAATTTCCCCCCGGTTATCCCCCTCCCTGAACGGCTGAAAGCTTTTAAACCCCCGCTGATGATTAAGACACCAGCACCCCAATTTACAGTGCAATAGTCATCATTATTATTTACATATGTATAGACTCCATACAATGCAACATATTAAGAAATATACAAATATAGACAAGGAGTAGAGTGGTCACACACCCTACGACAGTTAAAGGAAATTCCAGACCTAGATAAACCAATAAGTCCCCCTTTGGGAAATTTTACCTAAAAGGGGTTGGGCCAAATTTTTTATATCGGGGAATTTTTATTCCCCTTTTTTTCCCTGTAAAAATTAGAATTTAGCCCATGAACACAAAAAAAGGAAACGCGGCTTAAAGAGGTCAGAATTTTTAAATCCCTTTTTTAAAAGGGGATTAATGTTGAGTTGGAATTTTTGTAATACCCCAAATTTTTTCTGAAAAAGGGGTTTTTGTTTGGTGATGTCCAGGTTTCCAATTAAAATGAAGAGGACATTATAAATTCTAGCATTTTTCCCAAAAACAGGTTAAAAGGAAAAAGGGGGCTTTGGGTTGTGTTGTCTTGGAAAAAACCTAATTTAGACTTTGAGGGGCAACAATACGGGAAACAGTCAGAAAAGTTTTCCATATCCCCTATTATCACTTATATATAATTACGTACAGATACAAAACGAAATATCCTGCTACCATTTCTCCTAAATGCCAGTTGTGTCATTAAGTATACATGGTTACAGGCAATTTTAACAGATACGGGATAAAAAATATCCAAACCCTTTCAAGGGTAATAACATGTGTTAGCTGTTTTTTCCCCAAAAGGGGAAAACCTAAAAAGGTTTAGCAGTGAGATGGTATACTTGTATCTTGGTGTTTAATGGAGTGAGTTTAAAATGGTAACAGGAAAAAACCCTACCTAAAAGACAAAGGTTTAAAAAACCATGCCACCCCAAAAAAAAAAAAACCTTGGAGAAACTTTCTGCAACACTATAATTTTTTAAAGGTGTTTTTTTTTTTTTTTTTTTATTTAAAACAATTTTGCTACTGGTGTCCTAGTAAAATAAAAAAAAAAAAACTATCACTTCCCTGCTCACTGGCTGGTTCCCTAGTATAAATAAAGAACCCATACTCATCGTCCCCCCCTCATTTTGCTCCCGGCTGGGCCAAACCCTTTTGTTTCCCTTTCCCCTTTTTTTTTTCCCCGGGTTGGGGTTCCAGCTTTTATGGTTTTTCAAAAGAACTCCTTCACCACTGTTTGGGCCCTGAGCCGCTGCCCTAAATTTTAAAAATTTGGAAAATGAAAAAGCTCGAGCAAAACGTCAGCAATGGAATTAAATGCTGTATACAATCAGTGGCTACACCAGTCTGGAGCCGACTGTAGCAGCTGGAAGTCAACAGAAAAACCAAGGGAAATGGCAGTCGGTGGCAGTGCCAGAACAGAGGTGAGAGAGGAGACAAGTATTTGTTTATGTTATCAAGGAACCTGTACCTTAAATATACTTAATATAAAAGATCCGGGAACCCCTTTAAGAAAACATTCATATTTTTCATACCTGGGCAAGGGGGCCCACAGCACTTGAATTGAATAAACACAAAGCAATATTCCTATCTCAGACATTTATGGCATTTAAAAGAAAATTTTTCTGAAAAGTTTGACAGTTTCGGGTACTTTGCTTAACCCCCTTTCCCACTGGGCCGTGGCTTTGAAAATTGGCGTCGTTCCCCGGGGAACAGAATTCCCCTTTTTTAGTTTCTGGGGGAAATTTTTAGGGACTGGGAAAAAGAATTAAAAATTTCATTTTTAAGAAAGAATTTTCCCCAACCCCACATTGCATTTTATAGGAAAGGCAAAAAATCTAAACCCCTTTAAAACCGGGCGTATCTTTTTCCGAAAATTTTTTGGGCTTACCGGGGCCCAAAATTTTTTCCCTGCCAAAAGGGTTTTTCCCCTGAATTTAGAGCCACAAATTTTAGCCCTCCAAATCCATCATGTGAACTTGTTCTTACGGAGCTGTACTCTGGTGTCCCATAGAACCTCTCTATTCTCTACAGGGCCCTGGGGAAATAGTGAGGGGAAGGGGTTTAAAAGGGTTTTTTAAAAATACATCTATACTGCAGCCGATAAAAACCCAAAAAAATAAATATTGGGTTGGGTACAAACAGACAAACCCCTTTACTAGATTTTTCCATCTTATATATGGGGGCCCCCTATAGAAACCAAAAAGGCACGGGGCCTCTTCATGCTTGTGTTGTTTTTTTAATGCAGATGGTTTTGTAATTCACTTAAATTTGCAATACCACATTTGGGGACTTTTTGGTTTCTGACTCTCCCCAAAAGTAAAAAACTATTTCTTGCTTATTTTTTGGTAAAATTTTCATTTGAATATTTAAAAAAAAAAAACCCCTCCATCTTTATAATCACCATGTTTCAAAAGGTAGTGTTTTCCTTCTGAAATTCCCTAGGTTAAAAAATGAGGGCCTATTTTAAATTTAAATTCAGGTGAGCTACAAAAGCCTCAAAAGATTTCCCCCGCTTTCCCTTTCCCGAGGATGAAAGGTGGGCCCTCAATGTATCACCCCCAAAAAAAAGTATTTGGGGGGGCTATTGATAAACCCTGTGGGGAGACAAAGGGGAGCCCCCCCCACCCCACAGGAAATTTAAAATTCCGCCAAAATGTGGGAGCAAAAAAGGGGTTCCCCCTTTTCTGGCCACTGACTGGTGAAAAGGGAAAGGGGGTTTTAAAAATAAAGAAGGAAAAATTTTTGAAAATGGTCCCCGGTCAAAGATTTTCCTTGTTGCCCATGGCAACCAATCAGAGTTCCCCTTTCATTTTTTCAGAGCACAAAATGAAAAAAAAAGGGGGGAAACCCCGATTTATTGCCCATGGGAACAAAGAACGTCTTTAGACCTGGGAAGGTTTTTCAACAATGTCCCCCCAAAATATTTTTTGCCCCAAGTAGTTAATTTCCCGTAACCCAAGATCTTTAAAGGGATTATGTTTCTTTATGTTTTAAAGCCCTTTGTAATTTTAAAAAATAACCCAAAAACAAACTATTTCCCCCCAAATCCTTAGGAAAGCCGGGTGTAGAAAGGCCCCCAAAATCAATGGATGCCCCGTAGGAGCCCAAAAAATTTTATCATAATTTCCCCCATAGGGCCCTTTTAAAACAAAGTTTGGAGGTATCCCGGAAAGTGTGAACAAGCTCACTATGAAAAACCTCTAAAATTCCCATCTATGTAAAACCCCCCATTTTTTTAGAGATTGAGTTTTTTCACCTTACCATTTTTAGGCTTTCCCCCCCAAAGGGAAATAAACCCTTTTAAGGGCCGTTCCCAAAAGGGACAGGGCAAATACCGGCCAGTTTGCCGGCTGGTTTTTTTCCTGTTTTGGCGGGGGCCCCCCCTTCCCCACCCCCCCGCGGGGGGGGACGGCTTTTCTCCCCCATAACGGGAAAAAACAGCCCTTTCCCCTTTAGAAAACAAAATCTTTTTCGGGGAAACTGGATGGGAAAAATTGGCTTCTACAAATGGGTTTTTGGGGCCGGACCGCCGGGGCAAAACCGCCGAACCCGGGAAAACCTGTGCAGTGGGGACAGCTGCCCCCAGGTTTTTCATAGAGCACCCAAATTTTGCTCATTTTTCCCGGGGCCCCGGGTTTTTTTAGGGGGGTCTGGGGAAAAAACCGCCCAAAAAGGGTGAAAAACCCGGGCCGAAAACCATGCAGTGGGGACATGCCCTTATGGACTTTCGGCAGCGTGGAAAAAGTCAGGATCTGATCATTGCGGATCTCGTATGATTGCGACTTATGATGAGAGATGAAAGGATATCATTTATGTCTTAAAAAAGTACTGGCAAATCTTACTAATGGACAAAGCTCTAAAGGGATTTGAACCCCTCAGACCGTTGATCACCTATAAGAGGGGATGTTTTTTGAGCGATAGGCTGATAAGGAGCCATTATACACCCCAACTTTGTTCGGGGGCACATGGCTCAATAGGAAACTGTTAGGTACGTTTAAATGTTGTTCTACCTGCACTGCCTGTCCATTGATTAAACAGGGTAGCACGTTCTATAGTGCTTCAAATGGCAAGGAATTCTCTATATGGGACTTTTGTGGGATGATGCTTGATTTCAAACACCTGACAGGAGAGTTGTATCAAAGAGGGATGATGTCACAGAGCTACAAAGTGGCGGTAAGGGGGTATACCCTGTCTCCTACTATCAGAGGAGGCCCGATAATATTCTTCAATAGGGATGCAGGATTTATGTGTATAATTATCTAGTTAGGGATTTTTATCCCATATACCGCACCACTGCTTTCAAATGCTTTTTGCCTAACATCTTTAGTCCCCTGAGTTCTTTTCTGGAAGGGAAACATGTTGGGATTCTTTTGGATCACTGCAGAGATTTTTTTTTGGGTCACTGTGGATATTTATGAATATAGGGGTATCTCTACAATATAGAGTGAGGGTCTTGTAGGGCTTCCATATAGTGGAGCCACCCTTTTTAGGGCGATTACCCCATTTTTGTAGGTAGGGTGGGTGCAGGGAAAATGTATGCCTAGATTACCTTATACAGGACTGGACAGTGCCCCACGGATTCCCACATTGGTATATTTGTGAGTAGCGTATTTTACCCACATGTTTTTACTCCCCTATATTGATATGCACAATTTTTACCACTTTAATTTGCAAATAAATTCTTTCCAAATCAGACAATGGGATTTTCTGGATTTGTTTTCTCATTTTGTCTCTCATAGTTGAGGTCTACCTGTGATGTCAATTACAGGCCTCTCATCTTTTTAAGTGGGAGAACATGCACAATTGGTGGCTGACTGAATACTTTTGTCCCCATTGTATAACAGTAACATAACTGCTGCAGCTAAATAATTTATAGATAAAGATTCTGGAGACCTGTCCTCCTTGAGAGTGACGAGTACAGAAAGATTTTTCAAATCAGCCAGAGGGGCGACCTGCAGAAAAAGTTTTTCTCCATGAATCCTGGATATATAACTTAGGAACTAGATAACCCCAGGAACTTAACATAACATACAGGAAATTCTGTATCATTATTAAATTGAAACATATGTCTATACATAAAGAAACAGTATCCTTGATAGGGTTTTTACTCTCTTATTTTAAGCCCATATAGGGTTAATCTAATTGTTTGAAATCACGCCCTTTTTTACATCTGTTTTAATCCTCCCTGCACCTTTATAATGATCTTTTAAATGTAAGCAGGGAGTGCTACGACTTAGGCTTTGCCGAAATGCGTCAGCTTGTTTTTTGTTGTTACATCCACGTGTCACACCTGCAGACTTGTATATTTACCATATGTTTTTAACGATGGATTAAACATTATGTGTTAGCAAAATTTACTCATCCCAGAGATCATTCCAGGGATGCTAGATCCTAATCTTCTTTTCATTCTATATCAGTTATTTGCATATCAGCTCTGATATTCCCAGTGGAACCTGTTAGAGTGACATTGGTAACGGAAGAGTTTAAATAAGCAGGACACAAGGCTACAAAGCTGTAAAGGGTTAACGTTTGTCAGCAACAAACATAAACAAGCGCCTGTGCTGCTGATAAGACACAGTAGGGAGTGACTTCACCAGCCAGGCCGGCCAGGGCTGCTAGAGCAGAGAGAGGTGGTCAGTGACCTGGAGAAGCTCGTGTACTCAAGCCTGAGATAAGAACTGTTCTAGCTTTGAAAGGAAGCAAAATCAGAGCAGCAATGTATTTGTTAATAATCTTTATTTACCTTTGCCTACATGTTGAAAGCTAATCAATGTCGTGAGAATACCCCTTTAAAGTAATAGTCAATGATAATGATATTACTCACAGAAGCGCAGCCTTTTGGACTTTACAAGTTGAAAAGTATATGCTCATATGGCCATTACACTGCCATTTTGTGGTCAATGTGAAAACCGCTTAGTTTTAAAAATATAGATTTCAAAGAAAAAAATATAGTTGTACTGTACACAATGCCAAAAAGAGACAGGGCGACATGTATGATTTTTGGCACACAGGCGCCATTTCTTTTGCGCAGTAGAATGCGCCTGAATCTATGAACCTGTTCTACTGTGGGTCATAGATTAGGTGCTTTCTAGCTACAAGTCACACTTCTGGCTCCGGTAAACCACTTTTAAATTGTTCTACCTGTTCCAGCAGTAATGTGTCTGGTTTTTCCATACTAAAGTCATTAATGTGTAGAATTATATGGTTGTAGTGCGACACGCCTCCAGCACGTCCTCCGATCTCAGGCGCATTACAAAGTGCCGCGGGCACTTTGTAATGCGCCAAATGGAGTTAAAAATAGAGTGAACGGGGTGCACTAGTTTTAGAGCCAAAAAGACGCCAAACTTCTGCCACAGCCTCATTCATACAGGTCACCTTTAATATATTGGACTAGTCAGAAACTTAGAGAAATAGCAAAATCCCTGTTAAAGAAAGAATTATAATGCAGTACACACTCAGTTCTGTTACACTGATTAAGAAATTAGCACCAAGCTGATTTCACTTTATTATGCAAAGCCTCGCCGTTTCCCACAAAATTATCTTACATTTTGGCAAAATAAGCTGATGCTGGCAGCCAGGTTGACTAGAACCTAGTCAGTGTTATTTTATGTTAGTTACATAATAAAGTCCTTGATTGCAGCTACCTTACAGGGACCACATGCAACATGAGTCATCAGAGGACCACTCGTGTCCTCATTAATGTCTATCCACAAACTAAACATGCATAAATTTATGCAAGAGAATTTTCATCTGCGGCAACATTGAGTGTTCCAACAACATGTATAATTGCGTGGCAGCTAAGCTCATTACAGAGCAGAATCTACACCTTGAGTAGACAAGAGTATCCTCTCATTTTAGCAACGTATGAATTCTGTACAAAGATAGCTCGCGTCTTTTTGCGCGAAAAATGAAGGGCATTATTTATAATCAGCGTAACCGATCACAACTTAGAGTCAGCCCCAGGCACTTGCGGTAAATGCTGGATAAATCAGAAGTACTCATAATTCTGGAATAGATATGCCTGATAGGGCCATGGAACAGATTTTCTCATTTGCCTATGCATGAGCGAAAACACAAATCGCAGAAATGCATAAAGAATCATATAAATCCACATATTGCAATTCATCATAATACATACATAAAAGCCTCTGTGGTCCAAAAGTTGAAATATACCAATAGTTAATCTATCAAGTATTAAGGAACACCGTACTGGGACGTATACATGCGGCATGATACTTGTATATGTCTTGAATATATTATACAAAAAACACATACCACCATAATTTCTAATAAATTTTCGAAAAAAATAACCATCATAAGTCCAATGAAATAAGAAATCTATAGCCATATCATACCAAAACCCAATTAAATAAACATTACCTCATTATAACTCATATGATATCAATCACAATGAGAATTGCAATTAGCATACCAATAAAAATTGGGGATATAGAGTGAACGTTCCGATTAGTTAAATTACTCATAGATTCATTATTAAACATGGGCACTGTCTAGATCATTGGGTTTGTATGTGATTAGCAGATCTTGCTGCCTGATGACAACTTTCTACATGGTTGGTGATGGGTAATTGCATGTATAAAAGTTGGTCAGAAATACAGTAACAAACCAGAGACCGACTCCTACCTATTTCTTTATACCTTCTGATTTTACTGGGTATTCAACTTTCTACTTAAGTGGAAATGTAAAAGAGCAGAATTACTTTGAATTACATTCAAGACAGAGGTTGTTAACACTCTTTTTGAAAGAAAGATTTGTAGTTAAAGCGAATGTGTCATCAAAAATGAGTCATTGTTTAAGTCCTATTTTTATGCTAAACACATTTTAGGGAATTGTTATGGTGTTTTTTTTTTTTACACACTGTTCTCCTATCACTACTCCAATATCTACTTAATAATTCTAAATATTCGATTGCAGCTTTTCTCACCTTTGTCCACTAGGCCTTGTTTATCGTCACTGCTTTAACACAGTCAGATATATGCTTTACAGTGGCATACTTCAAGACCAGACTCTAGTCACCATTCACATCATAGTGAGAGTTTTCGATAGTCATGCTCTTGTGAGATGCTTGGGACAAAGATATATCAGTTTTGCAGGGTAAAGCATGACGCGGGTGACTCTCACTAATCTTCCTCTTGGTACTAGCGTGCAGGATCCTTATAGCTTCACTCTATTCACACTGGTGTCCCTTTGCAGATTCGACTACAAACCAGACAAGCGAACTCCTTACCTAAGTTGTCTTTATCACACCTTCGAGATTTTACGAGGCGCATTCAACTTTCTACTTAATGTGGCGAACTACAAGAGCAGAATTACTTTGAATTACATTCAAGACAGAGGTTGTTAACACTCTTTTTGCAAGAAAGATTTGTAGTTAGGCTTAGGCTTATTATTAGGCCTAGTGGCCAAACTGAAAACTGCAGGACTTAAGAATTTTTTAAAAATATAGAAAGTGATATGCAAAATTTAAAAAAAACAAAAACAAAAATTCTTTAAAATTCTTTAAAAAATGTGTTTAACATAAAGACGCGAGTTAAACAGTAAGCTTTTGATGACACATTCCCTTTAAGTCTCTGTAAATGCTCAGTAAACATAGGCATGTTTGTATTTCTTGATTCAAAAATAGCTAAAAAACTCACTACCGTGGTCTTAGGATACAGTAGGGCATACAGGCAGTCCTGACTTACACAATTCCAACTTACATCTGTCCCCAAGTTACAAACGGAGACTTCTGGGGAATGCTGGCACTTGTAGTTCTCAACAGTTCAACAGCCGATGAAGCTGTGGAATGACAAGTTCCAGCATGCCACAGCAGCACATACGATGAAGATGAGGTGAAATCTTCTTAACAGGGGCACAGACAGCAAAAGAAATGTAAAAACCCTTCCCTGCACTATCCAAAACTTAAAAAAAAACAAAAAAAAAACTTTTGTGCTAGAGATACATTTAATAAAAGTACCTGTTCCGAATTACATACAAATTCAATTTAATAACAAACCTACATCACTATATTCTGTTTGTAACCTGGGGACTCGCGCCTGTATATATCAATGGAATTCTGCGTCACCAATTTGACCCTGAAACTAATGTGCTGTACGCAGTCGTTTTACACGCACCACATTTATCATGTGTTTTAGACAGTTTCTAGACACTTGTCCATCAAAAGGCCATGGACTTGGCACAAAATGTGTGCACTTCACAGACTCAAAGTCGAGGGATTCAGCATGCAAATGCCTCGTAAAAAAAAAGTGCCAAAATTTTGGCCTTATAAGTGGCATAAAGTGAGCTACACAGCTTCTCCCCCCTCTTCAGCAGTGCACTGATGGTTCTACAGACGTACGGCAGCTCTAGAAGACCGGTAAGTATATTTTCTTGAGGAGGGTGGTGTTTAGAACACATGTGAGAGAGGGGGGTTATAGTATGGTGGTGGGGTTTAGAGTTGGGTGGGGGAGAGGGGTTTAAGGTGTGGATGAGAAAGGGGGGTTAGACTGCGGGAGTGGGGTTTAGATTTGAGTTGAGGGAGAAGTTTTGAAGGGGTTGGTGTTGGGTGCAGGGTTGGTGTGGGAAGGGGGGATTAGAGTGGAGGGTGAGGGAGTGGGGATTAGAGTATGGGCGCTTTAGACTGTGGGATGAGGAGTTTAAAGTGGGGCTGAAAGAGGGAGGTTTAGATTGGGGGATTGGTTAGAGTAGAGGAGGGTGGGTTAGAGGTGCTCTGTACCTGCCTCTTCTGCCCCTCCCCCACTGTTGCATTGTGCTTCCTTTTGCCCCAAAAAATACAACCCTCACCTAACCCAATAAACCCCTCACCTCCTCCAGCTAGGGACCGAAGCACAGATCGTGACATGGCCTTTGTGAATTTTGGGCATCAAATGGAAAATAGGGACTATGGATTAATATACCTACAAGCAGTCAAATTCACCCTGACTGATGGCAACCATTGCAAGACCCTCATGTAACACTACATCTAACACCTTTGTAAATTCTGGAGTGGGATTTAATTTAAGTTCCCGATAAGTGCTTTCATTATTCGACATTTCTTGGTTGACTTTTATTTATAAGACTTTTATCAAAAAATGTGAACTAAGAACCTCAAAGTTTTTTTTTTCATGTATTGTAGATAGCATAAATGCTTTTTTGCATGTTTCCATGTTTTGTTTGATAGCTCTTTTTGTTGATGGTGTGCTACTGGTATTGGAGTGTGTGTATAGGGACACACAGCCATGGCCAGTGTACACCTTTTGTTCACATGAGTTTTTCAGATATGTTTTTTGTGCAGAACCATGACGTTGCATTGGCATATATTGCTTTTAACTAATACAGGAGGAATGGATGCCTCCATTTTGTTTTTTTGCACCCCGCCCACCTCCACAGGTTGCTAGAACAGTGCAGTCTGCTTATAAAGGCTGGTGCTTTTTTCCTTTTTCTCTCCTGGATAATGGATGGTCGGAAGGACCCACATTAACAGTCTGAATTTGGGAATCAAATTGAGAGGTAAAAATAGAGTAAGGACCACCCGCCTTGAGATCCCGTTAGAAAGTCGAAGGAGGCTTAAACATTTTTTGATCAAAACATGTGAACAAGAGAACCTCAAAGTTTTTATCATGTATTGTAAACCTACAACATGCTTTTACCGCAGGGTTTCCATGTTTTGTTTTGATAGCTCACATTAGCCTGTAGTGCAAGCACACCCCCCTACATCCTCACTTTATTGCGCGCCTTTTTTTTATAGTGAGATATTTAATTACTTTTCGTTATTTGGGTTAAACGCCCTTTTATCGCACGCACTTATACTCAAATTACATACATTCCTCCTGTTGGTGTTACAAACTGCAGCGACAGCAAGGTCCTTCCGAAATGCGACTAAAACAACAAAATTAAAAGAGTGGAGTGAAAATTACCAGAGATCATAAACCAGTGGATTTTCTTATTTTACAAACAGCTCCCTTCTGTATTGACAATTCCGTTCTTGTTCTGATAGATACTGTTCCTCTTGCAAGTCCCACAACAAACCATCTGTGATACCGTCTTCAAAAAGAACAGGGTTATCAATAGCATCCTTAATTTGCAATTGTTCTTGACCCATATTATCAACCTCCGATTCATTGCGTCCCATAAAATGACATTTTCTTTGCGACTGCAATGACAGAATGTTCAGAAATATAACAAACGCATATAATGTAGACGTCCAGATCACCGAGTTACAATCACTGTCATTTAGCTTAGAGCATTCAGTCTGCTTGTGGCTTCGATCACACACACAGAAACAGATCTTTGGTTGGAGAAACTTAAAAAATAGTACATTTTTACGAAAAGAACTCCATTTTGTAACGACAAACAGTAAACAGATGGTTAACATTAAGAGAATAATAGATAGATAACATTTTGAGTTTCAAAGACTCATGTGAGCGTCGAGGCTCATACTGTCTGACGAACGAGATCTACAAGATTTCCATATGTAAAGCTCCTACTTTACAATCTATGATGACTCTGAGCTTTATAGATAATCAAAGGAAATCAGGTGAAACATGGTGATCCTTAAAAGGTTTTTTTTTAGATGTAATAAGAACAGTTGTACATGCTGCTAACATGTGGTACAAGTTAAAGGAAATGTGTCATCAAAAATTACTTATTGTTTAACTCACATTTTTATGTTCAACACATTTTTTAAGAATATTGGATTAAATTTTTTGTATTTCTATATTCCATATGACTTTCAATATTTTTTTAATAATTTTCTTAAGTCTGCAGTTTTCACTTTGTGTCAGCTAGCCTCATATAATAGTCAGACGATAGACACTTCCTGTTCTTGTACAGGAAAGATTCTCAGTTGTCTTCTCCATTATCAGCACAAAGAGGATCTAAGTGAAAGAGACACCAGTGTGAATCAGATAACACATATCCCCTCTCACAACGCAGGAGATAGTCAACAGTTCCAACACAGCCCTTTCGACCTCCCCTGGCACATCTGATTTCATCCCCATGTTTCGCAGAGCATTAATCTCAACAAAACTCTCCTACAGAAGTGACATAGGACTGAGTCAGTCTAACTCTCCTATTGCGATGAAGCGAGACTGTATAAGCATCTCAATCTGCGACTAGCTGTTAAAGGGCATTGCAAACAAGGCCTCAGTGCGCCAACGTGAAAACTGCAAGACTTAAGAATTATTAAAAAATATTATATACTTCTAGTCAGTAGGTATATGGAGTCCCTCAGTAGGTAGGTATATAGGGCCAACTAGTTGGTAAGTATATAGGGCCCCCAGAATGTTAAGGGTAAGTATAATCGGTAGCTCCAGATATAGTTAGCGCTATATAGGTTCCACTGTTGTATGAGTGGCATTGTGCAGGAGCTTACATAAATTCAATGTCACAACCGCGTGGTATCTGCTTAAGCCAGCGTGCAAGCGATGGCACGTAAGCCAAACCAGGGAGCGGAGTCTACTAGGTTATAAGCCGGTATTCTCCACGAGCCCGCCGCAACAGCGGATGAACATGCTGCGGCGGAAACTACCAGCCAGGGATCGCTTCCTGGGCGAGATCATGCTTGCCAGGGAGGGCCAAGTTGAGTAGCGAGGTACAGAATCGTCAGACTGAGGCGTATTTGGGGACAGGCAATAAGGTCAGGGCAGGCGGCAAAGGTTTCGTATTCGAGAGGTGTTAGCAAAGAGGTACGGTACACACGACATGAAGCGGACTGCGCCGCAAGCCGCAGGACCCGTATGGAAGCAGGAGCGCAGGACTGGTAATCTGGCCCGCCCAGGGGAACGAGTACGCCCGCGCCCAGCACCCTGATCAGTGCCCCTTCTCGTCCCCGGTGGATTGAGAGGGGGAAGAAGTATCCGGTACGAGCCCGGCAGCATGGCGGGGGTCTTCAGGTCGCCATCTGTTGACGATCAAAAGTTTTGATAGGCAGCACAACTCTCATATTAATGTGTTCTTGATTAAGGAGTCTGACCATTGCCACCACAAATACTCAGAACATCAAGCGAAAAAACAGGGTCATATACACGTGCCACTGTGCCATATGATTTGGTGGAGGGGACATGCAACTTCTCGCTGACTTTCGGCCAACATGTAATAAATTGTTTGGACAAACACACACACACACTGCACATCTTTAGCCCATATTAACCATGGGCATAATATATAGTGTGTGTATTTAAAAATGTCCCCCAAAGGTCTTTTTCTACTTCGCCTAAAGCGGTTAGTACTATGTAAGATAAATCAAATTAAATAAAAAGATACAATATAAAATGCATTAGGGTATACAAAGATGGTGGTTTCCACACTTCCTGCCTGGATAGTAAATCAGAAAACATGGCAGCAATGGAAGCCTTCACAAGACTTATAGCTGCCATGTTAACCAATTGAAGCCCTGTGATTTTGCTGCAGGGGCTCCGATCGGAGTGAGGAACGGTGCATGTGAACCCTTTTCTCATTTAAGAGAAGACACTGATTGCCTATGCTTTGCCGGACTAGCATTTAAGGTGGTTTAACGCGAGGAATGGCGCCCTACAATCCCACCACTGCGTAAGTACCATTTCCGGAGTGTAAACTGCAAATTAGCAGCTAACACCCTCGGCTATGTAAGCGGACAACCACAACCCACTGAAAAGACGACACAACCGCGATCGCCGCCAAAGCCCCTTAGTGACCCTCGTCACGGGGTAAATAATAAAATTTTCACCATTCAATCAGTACTCATAATTCGTAGGGCCACGAGCTTTTCTTTTAGCTGCTCCCTTAATGATGAATAATTACAACTCCTTTCTAGTGGATAGCGCTCTCCTCTAGGGATCAGAACTCCTCATCTTGGCCGCACATGCCTCAGACATCACCGACGTATCCTCTTATGTAACTACTGACCAGTTTATTCCCTGTCCTAGTAATCACAAAAAAATTAAACACTTCAACTGTTGAGCGCTTGTTTTCAACCCCAATGTTGTTTTTCAGTTCTAACCCTGTCCTCTGTACCCTTATAAATTATTCAATCAGATGCATATAAAGAAAAAGAAACGTCATCAGGTTTGATCTGCATTGGCTGACCCATAAATTAATCCTCTGAATGTTCGGCTTCCTGCCATGGATTTAGAAACTAAAACCCATTTATGGAAGGCAATGAATCTGCGAAATCCACATCAGCATACTTGTATCTCTCTCGCCTAAAGCTCCTTTACATAAACAGACCTTGTCTTGACTAGTCCAGTGGAGCCATTGTGGAGAACTAAGGTACAGAAGTGCTAGGACACAGCCTCTAGACATAGTCCACATAAGGGTACGAGTGTCAAGACAAATACCACACACTTAACCCTTTATGAGAGCACACTTAAAGCTGAAGCTGGGTAAAAGATGAGTGAAATGACTTTATGGCAAAACCCCTTTAACTCTTCTTCTGAGATGCTTCCTTCTTAATGGCTATCTTCCAGGGTGAGGCAAGTAATGTTGTTCCTGAAGTGGCTTCCAGCTTTTACCCACCCTACAGTCCCACTGTGAGTATCTAGAAAATTACTCTTTACTAGTGTTGAGTGATTGCGTTGGCTATCGAGATCGATCGATAGTCGATAGTCGGCCGCTATTGATAAGGTTTTTCGATAGTGAGCGTCGATTATGAGCGATGACCATTAAAGTCCTATGGGAGAGCAACAACACCTTCATTATTACAACCCAAAAAGGAGCTGGAGAAGCAGAAATTAACTCCCACAACACAAATGGATACTGTGCACAACCATCTTACGCAACAACACTTAGGTTATAAAGCTCAGCAGAAAAACAAAGTCGACTCTACCATTACACACACACACACTGTCTTGTACCACAGACCAACCCTTAAACCTGCATCCACCCCAAACACATTGCAAAGTGCCAGAAGGCAAGTATGATTTGCGTAACCATCATATTACTTGGAACTTTGACATTGAACTACATCCCTTGTCCTGGGCCACAGCAAATGCAGCCCCCAAAACCTGCATGACCCCCACATTCCACAAAGTTGCCGAAAAACTCTTTCAACCACCATTATTAGATCTCTTCACTGGATCATTGAGACACCTGTCCTGCGCCACAGCATGAGCCCCAAAACCTGCCTGCACCCCCAGCATTTAAAAGTAGCCCTAGAAAAAGGGTCTTCAAACCCCACCATCTTTAGTTTGATCATCTGACATTGACATACCTTCCTGGGCCACAGCATAGACCCCAGGGCCGGAGGTTCACAGTCGAGGTGCGGTGAAGCCCAGGCATGATCGTCCATCCTATTAACACGCAGGTTAAACGCATTAGCCCGATGACGCAGCAACGAAAAACTGTCGTTCTGAAGCAGAGTGAGCGGCAGCAAAGTGTGAGAACTCACACAGCCTACCTCAGTACTCACAGTCAATACCTGGGTATTCGACAGCTTGTACCGGTCCTTATGAGTGTGGACCAATTGAGCTTCCACGAGTGGACAAATTACTGGTGTTTAACCGCATCCTGTTACACCAGGTGCCCTTTAAACTTGTGCATTCAGTTTCCTCATTTTACTCAACGTCTGGAGGAAATTTTCTCTGTATACTTTTTGTTCTCTGTCCTGCTCCATACTCCATGTCCTCTGAATAACCTAACATCTGGTCAAGTTTTCCTGTACCTACCACTTGTACAATTAAAGAGGAATTTTTTTTAAACAGCTATTTTTTGGTACACTGCAAGTTTTTTAGTACTTTAATTCTTATAAACACATTTTTAAAATAGTATGGAAATCCCAAATGTCTTTGTTTCTCTTTTTTTCATTGTATTAAATGGGTTGTCTAATACAGGATTGATAGCTATGTAAAGATCTGCAAATACAAGTCATTTTGCAATATGTGTCCCATTAACAGTGTCCTAGACCATTCCTGTTTCGACAGCACCATCACCCTTGGGCCACTATTGGACAATTGGTGAAGAACAAATGTCTGTAGCAGATACAACAGTTTTTTAGAATAGACTCTGTAGTATACTGCATGTCACAGCAAAATGCCCCCCAAAAATTCAAGCATGACCCTTGAGCCCACTTGGACCAAACTAGTGAAGAACAACTCTGTTATAGAAACGAACATTTTTTAGACATAGTGGACCACTAATAATAAGCTAGCATGTATCATAAGCAAAATGCCCGCAAAAAAAGCAAACGACAAGGGGCGACCCTTGAGCCACTTGGGGACATTTGTGAAACACAAATGGTCCTTTTAGCACAACATAACATTTTTATTAGTGTGCAATAGGCAACCCACTACTTATATAGCTCAAGATCACGAGACCAAATGCCCCAACAAATTCAACAGCATGAACCTGACCACTTGGACAATTGTGAAAACACATGTCTGTTTTAGAAACAACATTTTCTTAGAATAGACCCTAGTACAGTAGAACGCTGCATATCACTAGCAAAATTGCCCCCAAAAATTCAAACACATTGACCCATGAGCCACTTTTGACAATTGTGAAGAAACAATGTTATTTATAGAACAACATTTTTTCGCAACGCCATCATTACCTTTAAGTCGCGCACATTTCAAAGCAAACAAATAGCCCCCAAAAATTCAAAGCATTGACCATGAAGCCCACATGGTCAATTGTGAAGAACAAATGTCTGTTAGAGAACAACAAATTTTTTTAGAATAGGACCTGTAGATTCGCTGCATTTCAAAGCAGCTTGACCCAAAAAATTATAAAAGATGCTTCACAGCCACACTGTTACAAAATTGTGAGGGAGAAATATGAACTTAGAAAGCCACATTTCTGTTTCCCAAAGGACCATAATTCTAGCTGTATCTCACAGCACATGACCTCAAAACTAAGTGACAATGCGAATAATACATTCTTCTAAGATAAAGTGAGTAAACTTGGAAATACGGTGTTGTCATTAAAACCTTCTGCTCTTGATACCAGTCCCCCTCACAGCAAAACCAGCAAGAAGAATGTTGGAAAAGAGAATAAAAATTGCATGTAAGATATGATCTCTCTTTTAAAAACAAAGTTTTTCAAGAGGACCATCCTGTTGCGACAACAATGGATGTGATCTATTCTAGACTGGCAACCTAAACTGAGTGACCTCGGCAATTTCAGCGTGGCCACTAACATCGAGCAGACAGAGACCATGCCTATTCATCTGATGAAAGTCAAACGATCCACATTATCTGGTGGAAAAGCCGGATGCGTTTGTCTGATAATGACTCCTCCACTGTGCTGAAGGTCCGCTCAGATATGACGCTGGCGCTGGGGCTGATCCACCTCTATGTAATCGTGGATGAGCCCAGCTCGGTGCGCATGTACGTCATTATGGATACCCAGGAAGTCTATTGGGTCCGGAACACATGCAAAAACATCGTGTTGAGAACGCAGATAGCGTGCACCAGATCTTCAAATCTGAACTCTGTGTGTTGATGTGTGACCCCTGCTTTGCATCAGCGTTGGTGAGGTGGAAACAAAGAGATGCCAGAGGTCACGCCATTAGGCTTCTGCCTGAAACCTTGCTATGCCTGGCAACGCGGCTACGCCTACGTTGGCACATCTCACTCTACTGGCTGTCACGACGCTAGATGTTGTCTCAGTGACATTTGGGGATACGGAACAGATGCAACCAGATGAGCTCGGCAGTCTTGATCAATCCAGGTCTCATTTCCTGCATTTTACTCTCTATTTGGTGGGGTGGTAAGGAAAGGTGCTGAGTTTTGATTTGGTAACTTCCGGGGATCCAGGAGGAGGTGGCCACCCAGTAACTGTTGTTCATTTTGATTGGCCTAATGCAGGTTCATGTATGGAGGAAATGGAGCATCCTCAAAGCCACTCATGTGAGAGGACAGAGCCTTGATTTCCCAAGCTCTGGGTCGAGGGGCACTAGCAATCTGCATCTTCTCATCTATCCTCCTCCGCCTCAAATTCGCAGCCATACCTTTCCAAGTGCAGGTGCACTTACGGTAACATCGAGTGTTCTAGAATATAACCTCCTCCTCCTCCTCCTACTCCTTCTCCTCCTCCGCTGCCCTTCAGGCACAGCTTATCAACACAGGCCCTGACTTGCCTGAGATGACGATCGACTCGCTAGAGAGCTGATGCGTCACCTTGCACTAGCTCTATGGGACCCCAACACCAACTGCTAATGAACTAGACATGATGAAATAGTAAACTGTCGGGCCTTGGTGGATGTTGAAACGGAGAGAAAGGCTCGTGTCCGCCCCCCCCATCTGTGCCGTCTCCTCCTCCGTCGCTGTGGCGGGGACCTGATTGTTTCAGAGTGTCCCATACACGATCGTCTCCAGAACGTAAATCACCACAATGCTCATGCCTGACTAGTGCAAGTTCCCGCACTGTGTACTCATTGAGTAGGAGCGGCGTCTTCAAAACTGGCAAGGATGGTGGCAGAGGCTCTTTCACCTGCCCTCCACTCTCGTGGCTCACATCGCATGTCCGAGCACCGCTGCTCAGCTCAGCCATTTGACACTTCATACTGCGTAATCGGCGCGTCTAATTGCACTCTCTGCACAATCGCTGATGATACATCGTGGACGGTTGAATTCCAAGCTAGTATCACAACGTCACAACAAAATGAGACACGGTTGATCGCTGGAGAGAGCCGATCTGACGCCCAGTCGGGACGAAGCAGGGTGCGAACGGCGGAAGTGCGATAACTTACACTTCGAGAGCCACTCCTCACACACATGCAGTCCAGACCCAGTACGCTCTTTCTGACAATTTCTGGACGACAAGGTGTCTCAATGAAATGTTTGCCAGGCAAGGGATGTGCTCCCACCTACCGATCTGAAGGCGGCCAGCAGATTTCAATACCCGTTATCACACACCCCCTTGCCTTGCACAAGTTCTTGTGCATCCCCACTGCAGGCAACCGTCTGCCATTCCTAACAGTCCATGGGAAGCCACATCGCTATTTGGATTACTGTGACCCGGTACCAGCGCTCGTAGCTCATTTGCGGAGAGCCGTCACAGCTCCTGACCTGTGTAGTATCGGTCTCCAAGACAGATGTAGTTTCAACCGCCTGGTTTCCTGGCACATGATGCCAACAGAGGACCTTGCGTGGAACAAGAGAGCCCTTCCCAGCACCCCCTGCGATTTTGAAGAGCTTTGTGCGCCTAGCCTGAAAGCGCCACTGTTCACCCCCCCAGATACATCCACCCAGCTCACCCAGTGAGCTGTCACAGGAGATATGAGCGTCCTTGGCCGTGCTTACTAGTCCATGTGTCGGTGGAGTCGGAATTATGGACTTTATTCTGTTCCCTTCCGTGTGCCACGCTATGCAGACAACGCCTTGAAATTTTAGATGACACGTGCTGGCAGGGCAGGACCGGCTTTTCTTTTCCTGCAAAAGAAATGCCTGCTCGGACATCTGCTATTTGACGGGTAGGCAAGGCCCACGATGTGGGCGGAACCCATCTGTGTCCACCAGACGGAAAGGCAAACATTTCCAAGGCCAAAAGTCCTGGCAATGCGACATTCAGGCCTTTTGCTTTGGGATGGTTAGGGTGAAGGAGTTTCTTCTTCTTCCAAACCTGGAAGACAGAAGGCTCGGCTGCTATATACTGGCCGCTGTACGGCATGCAGGTCGACAAACTGGCCGGAAGGAGAAGGGGTAGATGGTCCTCTGGTGGTGCTGGTGGTACTCAAGGCTACGGTGGAGGCAGAAGCGGAGGCTGATCCCTGATCTGACTCTGTAGACGCACACTGGGCAGCTGAGGAAACGCTATTGAGTGGTGGCAGAGAGGAGGACAGCGTCGGAGAACAGAGAGGGTGTCACAGTGGTTTTGAGGCCCACTCGACGTCCTGGGACCTTTTTTTGGCCAACACACACACACACACACAGACTCATGCATTTCTAGCTGGATGCTTGACAGACATGTTGGTGGTGGTTAACACCTAAGGTTCTTGCCTGCTACTTATGCGTTTACGGGCATCAGGCGGCATATGACTTCGTTTCTGGTGTGAATCAGGAGGCTATGGATCAAAGAAGGCCCATGCGCTTGACAGAGGTCCTGGACCTTTTTGTCGGCGACTAAGCGAGGCCGTGGTTTTGCGCTGACCGTTCTTGCTAGGCGGAATCATACAGCGACTCTCTCGACCGCGCCCTCTTCCCTATGCATGAGGAGCGGAACCCGTACTGACACTGACCCATCACTTCCTCCTCGTCCAGTGATAGAAGCGCATTCGCAATGCAAATTCATGCTGAAAAGACCACGGTTGGCTTCTCATCAATTGTCGTATAATCATCATCACTCCATACACAGGTTGAATTTGTTCGTCCTGACATTCTGCATCGCAGGAGCTGTGGGCTACTAGCACAGGACTCTGCAAGGCGCCAAGACCGTCCGCTTCCCGGGATTTTTGCCGATTGACCGGCTTCCTTCACACTCACTGATGGCATCAGTAACTGCGGCATTCAGAGAGATATGAGAAATTCTATCCTCTTTGCCTTAGATCTTTAACAGCCTTTCCTGACCCCAACCTCATTTTGTCATCAAAGAAGGTTCTCAAAATGGGATTATCCACATGGATGGGTACACACGAGTTAGCCATTTGAGGCCTGCCTTCATGTTGTTACAGATGCTGGTGATTGCTGATGAACGCTCTGTGGCCGTGACGCGAGTGAGTGACGAGAGGTATGACTGACGATGCAGACTTGCATTAACCACTAGCGCTGATCTCACGATTGGCGATGCTGGTTCGTTACTGAGATCACAGGGCCCGGACCCGCGATGACAAGCCTGATGGTGAGCCTTATCATACTGATGACTCCACTTTACGTCTGAGCATGCTGTTGTTGTGCGCCGAGCACTGGTAAAAAGCAACCTTCTCCTCGTACCTCTACCTCCAGTCTACCCCCTCTTTGCTCGTGCGAAACCTCACCTGACTTTCTCGCTCCATGTTCAGAATAATACAAATTTGAGAAGGGTATGGAAGAGTTTTGGAAGTCCTCTTATTAAAAGACGTCAAATCACAGCTATTCTCAAATCCTCAAATCAAAACAAAATTGCTGGATTCAAATATAATTGCGCAAAGATAATCTATCAAGTCTCCACGAAAGCTTGGCCTGCCGCCAAGAGTGCGAAAAAACAATGTATCTGAAAATGTATTTCCGGATAATAAAAGGTATCTTTTTCTGTCACCTCAACTAATTTCATCCTGTGGTAACGTACATCAATTGACTGGATTCTGCACATCTTCTATAACTGCAATTGGCTCTACCAACACAAATCGGTAGCACTGAGTCAAAGAGTCAAGAAAAAACACGTATCCTATAACGTATTCCGGACCAATCACAGGAAACATCTATATTTTTGCGGCACCTATCAATTCACCCTGTAGGTCTGACGAAAAAATTGCAAGCATTCACACATATACTTGCAGGTGCCTCATGCGACAACGCTAGTAGAGGTCACCAAGTAAAAAACACATATCTGCTACGAAATGTATTCGACTAAAAAAGTTATTTTTTGTGCCACCTATCAATTCACCTGTGGTAGACTAAAAAATTGCAGTATTCACATTTAAGCTGCACCAAGAGTGCCTCAATGAACAAACCTGTAGTGCACCAAAATCAAAAAAGCACGTATCGGTAATGTATGTTCGTCACAAAAAAGCGTATTTTTTAGCGGCCACGCGAGCGTCAATATCCACCTGTATGGTACACTACTCACAATTACTGGATTCAAATTCTAACTGCAAAGGGGCTCTAGCTCTCACATCTGGACTGGGCCAGAGTGCACACAAACGACTATCTATAAATGCGTGTCTATTGGGTACTAATAACACAGGTATTCTTTTTGGCACCTATCAATTCACGCTTGTTGGTGACACTAAAAATTGCAGTATTCACATTTAAGTGCAAGTGCCTCATGACACAACACGCTGTAGTGCACCACATTGCAAAAAACACGTACTGTAATGTTATTCGATATTACAAGGTATTTTTGCACCTATCACCTGTGCTGACCTTGCTGGGATTCTAATTTAAGTACTAGGTGGATATATCAACAGGTGGGGGGGGGGGGGGGCGGCAATGGGCAAAATTTGAAAATGAAACACCTATCTGAAATGTAAACGATAAAAAAAGTGCACGTTTTGCAACTAACAAAGAGACTTGCAGTACTAGGAAAAAGATGTGTATCCAATACAGTTCAGGCTGCCCAATATCCACAGTATATTCAAGAGGAAACACTGTTAATAATAAAGCTATTGCAAGTATCTCACAAGTTCTTGGTAGAACTTTATCCAGTAATTCTTTCTGGTATCCTCTGTGTCCGCCGCGTGAGCCCCCCCTCCGCTCTCCCCCCGGTCTTTACACGTGTAGATGCTCTTTAAAATTCTCTCTCTACCTAACTATATACAATCTTCCAATCTCTAAATCAAACTAAATTGTAAGGATCACAGCTAATAGATAGAGGTTTCTCCGCTGTTGAAGGAAAAATAATAATTTCGCTGAGCTGTTGGACACAAGCAAGCTCAGTCCTTCTGCCTGAGACGCTGGAGACACTGAGGCTGATATACAGGAACGCTGCTCTATGTAAACAGGTCCATGGATTATTATCCAGCCATCGCAACCATACACATCCCAGTCATGAACGTTCGCACACACATCTCCCCTGCTCTATTCTGTAAATCTGATTGGCTGGGCCGCAAAAGTTACAGAAGCGCCGAATAAGGGCGCGATCTTAATAGATGATTGCAGAGAATTTAACCTAAAATATCCGCGTGATCTAAAAAAATCGATCACCATAAAAAACTGTTGCCAATTTCAACTTTGTCGATCAAAATCGCCAACACTACCTCGCCTGCGCTCAGTACTCAATCTGTACTAACTGTAACTGTTTAATGACTCACTTAAAGTACAATATATTAAATACTCTACTAGTGATTTGCCCAGTGAAGTTTCCTTTACTGACTTTTGTTACTTTTCTATTAAAACTTTAATTTTATTAGTACCATGGCTTCCTTCACGCAATATTGATTTAATATAATTGGATTGCTAATGAGATTAATTACAAGGACACTCTTGAACTGGTGATTTAGAGATATCATGTGATAGAATATGCGACAAAACAGAAACAAGGGGTTGTTCCAAATTGTCAAGTATAATGAAGGCAGCAGAAAATCTACGGATAAGCAACTAACTGGATATAGATTGGAAAAAAAAGAAGCCTGCAGATCCAACAAGTGAAACAGGGTTATTGATAGTAACATAATTACCTTTCACAACTGGTGTTAGACCTTACTGAGGAGGTGGGCCGCTTGTACAGCATATCTTTATACCATAGTTGTCTACGGCCAAGTCTAATTTAAATGTCCAGCATGGGTTTTCATCAGGTTTAGGTATTAGTGACCATAACTTTTCATTTACCCTTTCCAGCCCTCCAATATATTTACATCAAGATGTTGGGGAGGAAAGGATAGAGCAGGTTAAGAAGCTGTGCCCGCTCTATAGATGATGACTACCTGCTGTTAATTATGGCTGAGTTTCACTGTTGGACCTGAGATTTAAAATAACACTAATTCCAGCTGCATTAGCACTTAGAGGGATATGTATGAAAACTATCCAGGTCTAAGACTTTCTTTGTTGCCCATAGACACCAATCAGAACTCCCCTTTAATTTTTTCAGACCACTATATGAAATAAAAGGGGTGCTCTAATTGCTTGTTATGGGCAACAAAGAAAGTCTTAGACCTAGACAGTTTTCATACATGAGGTCCTTAGAATCCACGCTCCCGTGGTATCATAAGCCATAGGCCTCAGTTGTCAAGTGCAGTACATTCAGCAAGGGACCACTATGGCCTGTAAGTAGCTGCAGGGTGATGTCATCAGCTGGGATCACCAGGACCGGTGCTAGAATGAGCAGGTTTTAAAAGTGAGTTTTGTTTTTTCTCTAATTTTAATCATCCCTTAATGACTGACAAGTATTTTAAATAGTAAAACATTTGTTTAAACTCATTCACAAAAAGAAATACAAAAACGGAATGGTCTGAATTCCCCTCATGAATTTGCAACTGTATGATACAAAAACAAGATAAAACCCCAAACTGCTTACTTAGCATATATGTGAATGAAACGCCTCATAATAAAGTAATTGAAATGTTGTTATACAGTTATTCACTATGTCAATATCACGCATCTGAGCGGGCTCTGTAAACAGAAATAGCCTTGGTTTATGCAAATTTATTATAGCATAATCAAAATATTAACTTCAAGCGCCATTAAATAAAACTGCTCTGGTTATAAACAATTTGACACAGGGCTGTGATTTGCTGCATCATGTTCCCAGAGCCAGTGAGCAAAATGTAGAAAGCAGTTTTATTTCTAAACTAACATAAAAAGTAATATTTCCACCATCAAAATGTGAATAAACTGGGTGTAATAAATGGGACGCCCCTGCATACCAAAGCTAGAAAGAACATAAGCTGAAAAGCAACTAAAATCAAAGAAAATGTTGACTTTTTTTAGAGTCAATAAGGGGACATTTTTATTATTTCTCATAGGGCGCATCCACACAGCAGTGGACAAATACCGTCTGGTTTGCCGGCCGGTATTTGTCCGGTTTTGCGGCCGTACCCATGGCTGCGGGGGGGACGGCTTTTCACCGCGATGAGCGGAGAAGAGCCCTCACCCCTCCCATTGAGAAGCACATCTTCCGGCTGGAAACTGGACGGAAGATTGTGCTTCTACAATGTTTTGCCGCCGGACAGCCGGCGGCAAAACCGTCCGACGGCAAAACCCGTGCAGTGGGGCCTGCTGCACGTGATTTCCATTGAGCACAATTGTGCTCAATTTCGGACGGTTTTTCAGGCAGCCTTAAAAACCGCAAACCGGCTGAAAAACCGGCCGAAAACCCATGCCGTGGGGACATGGCCTAAGGCTGGATTCACACATAGGAGTACATTTACTATTCCTGTTTAAATGTTAGATGGTATAAACTTAAACAATAATAGAAAACAGCCACTAAGTTCTACTTTGTATCCTTTTTAAACATGGATTAGGGATCTCTCAATCCCACCATACACTGTAGCAAAAGTAACAATCCGGCTAATCAATAAAACATGACTTTTCTTCTTTTTTCTTCAAGTTTAAAAGCATACACACCTTAATCTCATGCTTGAGAAAGAGGCAGGACTGTCTCGAAACATCGCAGTATAGACGTGCACTGAGCCCGGTCTCCTGGCGTATCTCTGGGGAAACCCCGTGGGGGTGAAGGCTGAATTGGTTTCCGAACATTACAATTGAACGGCGACATGCCGCAACAAACTACTTAAGTATCCAACTATTGTTTATTGATGTTTGCATAACGCTAAGCAGATTAAGGTGTGTATGCTTTTAAACTTGAAGAAAAAAGAAGAAAAGTCATGTTTTATTGATAAACTTAAACAAGACAGTCTTATCATATACTGGGAAGGGAGAGAGATTTGGACCACACATCCTCAAAACATACGTTGATCTAATGCTTCTCAGCAAAGAATTACAAAAATAAACAGAAGGTTCTTAGTATACTTCTTGATCAACGTAA
>JAODAL010035039.1:0-43443 GCA_025379985.1 Phyllomedusa bahiana | reverse complement strand
GATGTGAGGATGCCCCCTTGTTCTAGATATAATCCAGGGTATAAATAGATCATGGGAGAGATCTCTATTTTGATCTTTGATATATTTAAACATATTTATTATGTCCCCCCGAAGCCATCTTTTCTCTAAACTAAATAACTCTAATTTTGCTAATGAATTACCATGGAGCATTGGATCTAAAATTATATACTAGAAAGCAGACATTTCTATACTCGAGGTTGAGGCAAATTATGGCTTTAAGGATAAAAGAAATCATTTTAATATGCCTCTTTACATTTTGGCTGATATTATTTCATTCACATACCCATCATTGGTTGTCATCCTGATAAAGCATAAATTAAATAGTGATTCTACCAAGAAATTTGCTATGAATATAGCACACATATCTTTCCACAACACTAGACTAGAAGAACTGTCAACTTGTCAAAAGAGCAGGTACACACCAATGCATTTGCATATAATATTCCACAAAACAGTGTTTGTAATAAATTCAAAGCCATGAAAAACTAGGAAAATCAAAAAAGGTAATGATAAACACCATAGATTGACTCTTTTCATAAAGCATACTTGTTAAGGATAGACAATATGAATGAACATTCACTATTCCATACAAAATCAAATGTAAGGCCAAATAAAATATGATTTTCTGGAATATGTTGTGTTGATAAATACAAATCTATGCAATTGTCTTAACCTTCAAGTGCGTTTTTGAGCTAATATTGGTGACTTACTTCTTCCAAATACAATGTGGCCTTGCAAATGTAAGATATATTATTTCTAAGCCCCATGAATCTCTATTAAGTCTGCTAAACTAACTTATTCAGACACAGCTGTTGAATGCATTAGCTTTCCATGATACTAAAGCAAAATTAATGCTTCTTCTCCGCACTGAAGTGTTATTAGCTATTCATCAAACATATTACTTTTGTGCATTTTTCATTATAAGAATCAACATTAGGAACTTTAATAAAGCCGGAGTGTTAGAGCATCTCTTTCCTCTTGCTCAGATAGAATATGTGAAGACATTATGGCTTTGATGTTTCCTGGCCAATACAATATAAATCTAAGTAACGATGAGAGAGACTCTTTTAACAATTCAGGGAGCTGGTCATCCTGAATGAATCTCGTGGCATTTGAAAAGGATAATTAATGCCAATAGTTGTAGTTTTTCAACACCTGAAGCTTATTCTTATATCTACAATACAGCAATCATAACAAAAATGATCAGAAAAACAATAATCGTCACTGTCATTCTTAGGCCGGGTTCGCATATTTGTTGCAAATTCTGACCTGCCCTTCTGGTTACAATGAACACCGTGTAATGCTTGCTTTTTTCCCTGTGGTAGTGCTGCATGGGAATTGAACACTTGCTGACCTTTAAGCCTCCAGCAGGTAGACTTCCTTTCATTAGCATATTTTTGAGAGACCCCTCTAATAAAATGGGATTGTCGAAAACAATTTAATTAAATATGGCAAGTTTCACATCTGCCTTGAAGCTTCTGTTCCGAGCCTATGTAGCAGAGGTGGAACTGAATACGTTTTGTGATGGATACTTAAAGTGTCTGACAGAGCCCATTGACTACAATGGGGTCAGTAGAGTTTCCTACGAGGTGTCTGTCATTTCAATGGAAAAATTAGCACAGCATAATGCACTTTTTTTTCTATGATTTCAAACAGAATCTGTGACAAAAGATTAAAATGGAACCTCAGACACAGATGTGAACCTGGCCTAAACTTTAGTGATATGAATGAGCACAATAAGACTAGTATAGTGCTATTCTTTACCTATCTAAGTGTAACAATAAAAAGGCCAGACCAAGTACCCCACTTCATAACAATTGTATTTTATAATTGCAGTGACTTCTTTCAGCAGAATAAGTCCCCAAACCAGGCTAAGTTGGAATTTTTTAATGCATATTTCTGTGCGTAAAGTACACATTTTATGCACAAAAATATTAATCAAAAAAGGGCCCTACAGTGTCACATTATTTTCATTGGGAAAATGCACCACAGTTAACTATGGTCAGTATTGCTTATTCAGCTGAAGTCAGGATGTGTATTAAAACTACTGAATTCTTTTGGATTTCTATCATCTATTATATGGCATACTTTTCCATAGGTAAGATGCGTCATGTTAATCTAGTCTCATATTGCAAAAATCATTTAGGAAAGTTTTAAACAGTATGAAATATGGTTGAACATCTGTAAGATCCGCAGGAAAAATAAGTGGATCCATGGTCATCACATGTCGCAGCTTTCAAGGCTTAAAGGATCAGCAGCTAATGTCTTTCAGACGTCTTGTGGAGTCAATGCCTCGGAGTCCATGTTATGGAGGTCAGAGCTATTATGCTAGTATGAAGTGAACCTGAACACCATATTAGGTATGGTCTTAGGCAATTATAGGGGGTGACACCACCCCTACAAACAGTTATGTTATGTGTACAGTGTAAAGTGTGTGTATGTATATCTCTTTAATAGGGTAGCGGTGTTTTAAGCACCAACGAGTGGGGAAGGCCTGCAGTATGGAGGAAAATGGAGGGGCTGAAGATAAGAGGAACCCTGCCATGTGCTAGTCAGCTCACTTTAGTTGATTAGTTCAGAGTAAGGCTATGTTCACACGGCTTATTTTGGAACGTATCTCGCCCGTTTTCGCGCCATACTGTGCGAGATATGGGGCGAGATACATCCCCGTCATTACAGTAATCCACAGTTCTCATAGAGATTGACATGCCAATTATTTACAGTGTGTACGTGCCTATAATAATGCATGTCTATGGGGCCGGCGGGCTACCGCCCCCCCCCCCCCGCCCCGCTCCCTCGCACCCCCCGTACACACGGCATAATTGCAGGGCAAAATACGTCCCCGCAATTATGCTGTGTGAACTAAGTCTAAGGGTGCTTTCACACAGCATGTTTTTGTGTAATTTTAACTGCACTCCAATTAAACTGCCTTGATTACCAGAAAGGTTCTTTCAGTTGTCTAAATTGTTCAGAAAGGCGTTTCAAGTAAGTAATCAATTACTGTGTTTGGTATCTTGTGGATTACAAACACACTAATTGATTACTCACTTTTCAAACGGTTTAGATAAGTGAAAAAAGCTTGCTGGTAGTAAAGACAGTATAATTGGAGCTCAGTTAAAACTGATCCAAAACTGTGCTGTGTGAACGCACCATAAGTCATCAACATCTAGTTCAAATTATAAAAGAACACACACACAAATACATCTTCCTCAAAATTCAAAAGTGCATTTGGAATGTTGTTTAATCTGTAGAATTTCTCAAGATTTTTGCCTCTGAAGTGAAACAATAGAAGGGTTAGATCAAAGAAATCTCCTTTCATACCTTTTCTTCTGATGTTGCCTTATCAAAATTGGGCTTAGTCGCCTTAGGGTAAAGAATACGAATAGTTTAAAGATTAAATGTTTTGTTATTGGTTGTACAGGCTGGACTGGAACAGATAAATTTAAGTACAACGGACCAGCAAAGGGCAAATAAGCGAAAGCCATGACAAGTATCTTGTATAGTAATGAATATGTCTGCTAAATTGCTATAAGGTAAAAGGCACAATAGACTCTCATTTGTCAGACACACAGCCTAACCCTGAGGTTATCATCATGGGTCCAGCAGATACAGAGAAGCCTCTTAACACTATTACCTTGTAATCATATTTGCTACAGGCTCAAATCTCAGCTGGGAGCAGGCTTACTCTAAGATGTGCCAGCATGTGAGTGTGTGATATTTTTCTAGTTCAGCACTTGAAAAAAATGTAATTCTGTCAAAACTAAAAGATACATGATAGCATGATCCTGTAAGCTAGTTATATTAAACATGTGCATTGAATTGAGCTATCCCAGATTTACATAGGTTGAGAAATGAATTCATTATAGGCTTAATTTTATAAAAGAAAAGGGTGCTTAAGATGTCTAATGCATCTTGTGGCTGTTTCTTCTAGTTGAATTAACAGAATGGTTTCAAATCTATCTTGGTCTACATGGTAGCTATATACACAATGTTTTTATTTTTTAATTTTGTGTGTTTTAATTCCTTCATGCACAATGACAGAACTGTACATTAACACCTGTTAATTACAGCTAGCACCTATCAGCTGCGAGGATCAGTGAGAACTCCAATTCTAGCTATTTAACTACTTATATACTGGAGTTAAATTGTCCATAGTATCTAAACAATTAGGAAGCCCAGGGGCGGCTCTTTCCACTGCCCGATTGGCCCCTTTTGCAAAAAGATTGCAGCACTGTTTTGTAGTCAAACTAGCTAGAGATCTAATGAGGGCCACGAGACCTGCAATGATTTTACTCTTATAACACTCTGGCTGTGGTTCTCTTACAAAAATACTGTATGTTCTGTGTTCTACTATAACTTTAATGATATATAAAAACATATTTACACAAACATAGTTACATATAGAGACATACAATGTCGGACTGTGGTGCCTAGGGCCCACCAGCGAAGTTGATTTTAGAGGCCCACTTTGCCTCGCTGTCTCCACCACCAATACGGTGTCCGACCTGGTCTCACTTCAACTTATACTGGCTGGTGTTATGACATAATCACACTAACCTATAATCAAGATGGGGTGCTAGGGTTTCTAAGTCTCCCACATCTAACTGAGCACAAATCATAGTAATCATAAAATCATCTAAAGATATATATCCCCCTCCCTGAATTATACCGACCATATACCGCCACACCATGATCACATATCACCACCACATACTGAATGAATAATACCATCACAATATAACCACATATCACAACTACATAGTGACTGAATAATACCTCAACATCATGACTACATATCACCACCTTATAATGACTGAATAATGCCACCACACCATGACCACATATCACCACTATATAGTGATTGAATAATACCACCACACTATGATCACATATCACCCCCACATAGTGACTGAATAATACAAGATACCATTACTGAATATAAACCATTACTCTGCAACCAATATTACCACTATACAATGACCATGTAGTAGTAGATACCATTTGTAGGCATGAGCTCGACACACATATAAGTAATTACAGTAAATTTACATGCAGGGACTCACTGAAGATATATTTTCTGATGAGTCATTTTCTTCTCTAATGAGTTATTTTCTCTCATTTTTTTCTCCATTTGGTCCAGGCAGCCATGACTTGTCCCTGCATCTTAGACTCCTCACTTTTTCAGCACTTCCCTACCATTTCCCATCTCTGTACAAATTCCCCATCCATAGTGCCACCAATATTAATAATGACCCCCCTTGTGCCTAACACAGTAAAACTACCCCCGTTTGTGTACCAAATTTTCATAATTTTTGTCCCTATATAGTAGGTAAGTAAACCTCCAATATAATGGAAACTTCTCCTCTACTCTAGGCAGAGATTTTATGAGCACAGTAACAAGGCTCATACCATGCTAGCCAGACAGCTTAAAGAGAGGGCCATTTCTTCTATGCCCTTCGCCCTTCGCGCCCGCGATGGAACCCTACGATATGACCCAAAGTCAATAGCAAATATCTTTTTTGACTTCTTCTCTAGGCTCTACTCACTTCCCTCAGACCTACCACCAGATAACATCAAAGCTCAGCAGCTTATTGGGGATTTCTTGAGATCGTGTCCACTCCAGACCTTACCGTCGGAGGCATGCAGCTCTTTAAACGCCCCTATTGAGACGGAGGAACTTTTAGCGGTTCTCAAAGAACTCCCCAATGGGAAATCCCCAGGCCCAGATGGCCTCCCATACCTCTACTTTAAAACCTTCTCCGAGACCCTATCCCCCCTATATGATATAGCTATATAATTCTTTCCTGGAGGATGCCCCCATCCAAATCATGTCTCACTCCTACATCACCTTTATACATAAACCAGGTAGAGATCCAGCGGATAGTGCAAATTACCGACCAATCACCCTACTGAATTCAGATCTTAAAATCTTCACGAAGATCCTGGCTAACAGGCTTAATAGATGGCTCCCGCAGCTGATCAACAAAGATCAGGTGGGCTTCGTGCCCTTTAGACAGGGAGGGGATAATACCAGGCGCACGATTGACCTAATTGAGGTCGCCAACTCTAGAGCACAGCAGGCCTCTTGCTCAGCCTTGATGCGGAGAAGGCCTTTGACAGGTTGGGGTGGCCTTTTCTGTTCGAGACCCTGAGGGTGATGGGTTTCTCTGGCCCTTTTCTAACGGCAATCAGGGGACTATACTCAGCTCCCTCGGCATCCATCAAACTTCCCCACTGCACTTCGGATAGGTTTCAGATCCGGAATGGGACTAGGCAGGGCTGTCCGCTGCCCCCGCTTCTTTTTGCGCTCTGTATTGAGCCTCTGGCAGCTTCTATAACGGCAAACCCGGACATTAAGGGCATCTTAGTCAGGGATAAGGAATTTAAACTTTCCCTTTTTGCGGACGACATTCTTCTGACTTTAACGGACCCTCATAATACTCTCTCTGTCCTCCACTCACTCCTTGATAGATTTGGAAGGCTCTCGGGCTATAGAATAAATGCGTCTAAGTCTGAAGCCCTTCTGATTAATTCCTCCCCTGCTGCATATAGTCTGCTTAAATCCAATTACCCTTATACCTGGAAAGATCAATCACTTAAATACTTAAGGGTACAGATTACTGGTAATTATGAGTCACTCTATAAAGCCAATTTCCCCCCGCTGTTTAGGGAGCTGAGGGGCTTACTGACTAAATGGCATTCCTTGCCCATATCCTTCTTTGGCAGAATTAGCTCAGTTAAGATGACGGTGCTGCCAAAACTGCTCTACCTATTTGAAACCCTGCCGGTTGCGGTGGCGCTAGCAGAGCTTCGCTCTCTGCAGGCTGCTATTCTGCGATTCATATGGGCCCAGGGGAGGCATAGGGTAGCTAGGGAAGTTCTGCTGGCAGGTAGGAGCAGGGGAGGCCTGGCGGTGCCCGACATTCTGTGCTACTATTGGGCGACCCATCTTCGGCGTATTCCCGCCTGGTCCGCCTTGAATGCTTATTCGAAATGGATGAAGGTGGAAAAACTATGGCTGGCACCGACGCATCCCAACACTTACCTATGGCATTCACAAACTCTTCCCCACAATAGTGCTCTCCTTGGTCCCATTAGATTCACGATTCAAATATGGAAACACTGCAGAGCTGGGTTCCCCCTGGCATCTAAAGCTTCACCTATGACCTCCTTTATATGTACTCCCCTCCTGTCAAATAGCTCCTCAGGTTACTTTGCTCGACCGTGGCTGGGGCATGGCCTCTTTCGCTTTGTCGATATAACAGACGCCAGGGATAGAAAGCTGATACCTTTTGAAAAGCTGCAGGACATGTATAACCTTCCCACTAGGACTCACTTTCATTATCTGCAGATCTCCCATCTCTTATCCTCTCTCTATGGCACTAATACGATATCGACCCCGACCCAGTTTGAGCAGCTATTCAAAATAGGTACCTCGACAAAGGGACTCATCTCAACCATATACTCTATCTTAAGGGAACCTAAATCTGGCATGGAACCGACTCACAAATACATGACTAAGTGGGAGGCTTATCTGGGCAGATCTATCCCTTAATCCACCTGGCAGACTATCTGGAAAGCCGCGGCTAAGTCTTCAGTGTGTATCACTTATAAAGAGAATTTGTACAAAATATTGCTGTTTTGGTACCAAACTCCGGACATATTGCATAAATGGAACCCTCAGCTCCCACAAACTTGTTGGCGCTGTGTAATTTCGGTGGGTACTCTCCCCCACATTTTCTGCGACTGCCCGGTTCTTCAGGTCTTCTGGCAGCAGGTGGGAGATTTCTCAGCGGCACTCTTTGGTATCAGGATTGATTTAGACCCCCTCACATTCCTGCTTAATGGGCCTGTCCCAGGGTTAACCAGAGACAGATCTCATCTGTTCACACACATTCGTACAGCTGCTAGATGCTTGATACCCTGCATTTGGCGACAAACATCTCCCCCAGGGCTAGTGGACCTATATCATAGGATTAGGGAGGTCCTTAGGTTGGAATATTTGACGGCCTCTCTCCATGACAGATTAGAGTCCTTCGACAAAGTATGGTCTGCTTGGGATGATTACTGGACTCGCCACTCACCTTGACCGGCCTGCCACATCTTCCTACCCCGTCCCTCCCCCCCTCCCCCCTCCTGACCCTCTGCTTACCCTTTTGTTGCAAAATCTCCCACTACTATTTTAGGAGGCATTACTTCCTTATTGTTCTGAAGTTTGTAAAAGTATGTCTCTGACTACTATGCTTTGTTGCATGCCTGATAACATTGGATTACACCTTGTCTTTATGTTTCAATGTGTTAAAAATCTTTAATAAAAGTTACAATTGGAAAAAAAAAAAGCTCAACAATTGTCTGAATTTCTGATTTTAAACAAAAGGTTTTTTTCGGGGAAGACATCAAGGACAGCTGCTCAGCACAGAAAGCAAATTATAGTTTGAAGTTGGATGCAAACTATTTCTACAGGTGTCTCAGCTTTTGAAGATTACTTTTAAACCCACTGATTCTATATATTGCCAGTGTCGGAATATATTGCATTACACCCTATAGGGACGGATTTGGAAAGTTTTGCTCTTCAGGCAAGAAAAGTCAAATAACATAACACAGACAATTATAACCCTTAGACGTATAGGTCCGTCCTACAGAGAAATTGCCAAGAAAGCCAACGTGGCAGTCAGTACAGTTTCTTATGAAGAAAGGAACTGGAAGAACCTCTGACAGGAAGAAGCCTGGCAGATCAAAGATTACTACAAAATCAGATTTTGAGAGTCAACAGTATTCATAAACAGCACGTCACAGTTCAAAGTCTTCAAGTACAACTTAATGCAGCAAAAAGTAAACAAATTTCCATTTCAACTGTGGGGAGAAAACTTATATTTGCAGGTTTAATAGGTTGTGTATTAGGAAGAAAGCAACTGCTTACAATGCAAAAAAAAAAAAAAAAAAGGGTTACCTGAGCAAAGCAACATCTTCAGTGCACTCCTGAAGAGTGGAAGAAGGTTTTATGGACTGATGTATCAAAATTTATCATCCATAGTATATCATGCAGGGTTTTTGTACATCGTCAAGTAGGTGAAAGGATGGTTCCTTAGTGTGTGACATCAACTGTCAAACATGGAGGAGGAAGTGAAGATATATGACACTTTGGAGCTCTTTTGCTGGATCCAGAGTTCACAACTTGCACAGGTGACTGGGAAACCATACAAAAATGGCTACCAAAGCATTTTAATGTGCCATGCAATACCCTCTGGTATAGCTCTAGTTGGTCAATGGTTCATATTACAGCAATACAAAACATACTTCTCAGTTATATCAGTACTACCAAAGAAGACAAAAAGCCAGTAGGCTTCAAAGAATGTCCTGTCCTGCACAGTCCACAGACTTAATTGACCTTGTTTGGTATGAACTGGATAGAAGGTTGAAAGCAAAGCAACCTACAAGTACAGTACATTTGTTAGGCATTATAGTGAAGAAATTTCTGTGAGACCACCATTTTGAAGCGTAAAAGATCTATATTAAATTTGATGAAAAAAAGTTAATTCATTATTTTTACTCATCTTAACTTAATTATTTCTTAGTACAGAAATGCAGCAACACATTTTTTGTTAATTGTACAAAAAGACATAAAAAATGGTGTTACCATCATCATAATAAACCTAACATGGTATTTCTACTGCACAGTGAATGGCATGAATTTAAAAAAGGCAAAAAACCCAACACACAGACAAAATGAATGTTTATTTTTTCCATTCCTCCCAGAAAGAGTTAAGAAAAGTTAAAAAGTTATATGTATGTCAATTAAGAAATGCCCTAATATACTCATGTCAATTGATAAAAAAAAAACAGTTATGGCTCTTGTACTGCAATAATGAAAAACAAAGTTAAAACTTCCCTGTTTCTCTAGCTTAGATTTATAAATCCAAAGGTGGATCTCTCCTCCCAATAGGCATGTCTTCCCTCACTGACCTTATCACACCCCCTACCTGTTTCTGCCTCCTTCCGAATCCTCTTCATTCTGTGTGAGCAGTGGGAGGGAGTGGATGTCATAGCTCTCTTAACCTCCTGTAGTGGTCAGTTATCATGCCTGGAGAGCTGTGATAGTCACCTCCCTCCAAGGCTCCACAGGCAATCCTTGTAACTAGAACATCTGTAGCTAATATTACATAAAATGCATTAAATTCCAAACCTGATGAGACCAGGAAGGTACAGAAAAATTTTGACATGCGTCTGAAATCATGAAAAGAATGTGAGAAATTCACTCTGTCCACCTCCCTTCTTTTTTCAAGCAGGAGGTAGAGGGGAAACAGAGTGTGCAAGGTGTTATATGGATGGTGGGAGTGAATCTGGCAGCTAAAGAAACTCAGTAATTGTCTGGATCCTTCACATCAGAGCTGTCACTGGGAGAGAAGCTGAGGGCACAGGCAGCCTCACACAGCTCAGGGAGGAGTGAGCACAGAGAGCGCAGGATAGCCAATCACAGCACAGGAGGCATGTCCCGACTAGAGGTTGAACTAAATGCAGGCAGCCAATCGCAGCACAGGGGATGGGACCCGACCACAGGCTGAATAAATAGCTCTAGACGCACACAAATTAGGTAACAGCAGCTATACTAAAGATTTAGGTAATATAAACCAATAGCAAATTTGAGTATTTTTACTGTCTCCGTCATTACAGATATGATCCTTGTAATGATAAAACCCTTTAAGGCCTGAAAAAGACATAGCAAAGCTAATCATTGTGGTGAGAAAACCCCTGTACCCCTCTTCTGCCTCCGTCTTCCATTTTTTTTTTCTTTTTTTTTTTTAAACTTTTGACAGGTGTTTAAAAACTCAAGAGGTTTCCGGGTGTTCATGATCAAAATGCAGGCAAGTAAATAAGGCCCATAGGCTGCTTCTATGAGGGGTAAATCTCATATTTCCAACTTGTTCAAAAATTGTGTTTGTGCCACTGTAAGTTGTATTTATTTTGTTGTTGTGCCCCTCATTTACATGTATAACTATTGCCCTCTTGTGTTTCGGACTGAGGTGGTGCTGCCAGACCCTATTAGGGTATGTTCACACAGCGTCTTGCATTGCGTGCCTGTTGCTTCTAAAGCAACCTCCATTATCCTCGTCGGGGAAGATGGAGGTTAATCATAGCTTTCTATGAGAGTTATGACTACCATAGTTGCAGACCATTTTTCAGGGCACGTTTCAGAGCAATTACGCCCCGAAATATGGCCTGAAAGTCGGCGTGTGAGCATAACCTTAGTGTCACTGGTCACCAAGAAACCTAGATTCCTAATTGTCAGTTTGGAGGAGGAGGTTTAAAGCAACAGTGCAGATCTACAGGGGTGCAACTAGAATTCAGAGTCCCGCAAAATAGTATGGGTCTCAACATTCTATGACAGGAAACTAAAACAGCAGCATTAGGTTAATAATTAGAGGTATAAACATAAGCACCATATACATTAGAGAACTTACAAAGTTCTGCTAGAGAGCAGAAAGCCACCAAACTGTTTCACCCTGCAAAAATACATAATGTTCTTGAATAGGCCCCCTCAGGCCTTTGAGCACATTGCAGCTGCTATGCTTACTATGGCTATAGTTAGGTCCTTGCAGGCATACATAGATTATGAAGCTGAAGCATTGGGGTGAAATTGTGATACTTAGCATAGTGCCACAAACTTAAGTGGGAGGGCAGGAAGAGGCCATAAAAGGGCAAAGTTTGACTAAAGTTTTCTAAAAGTATGCTTAGCACGCAGGCCTGATTACAATCATTGTACAATGTGTGGTGAGCGCAGGTAGAGAAAAGAGATATAGAGATATACCCCCTCTGTTTAACAAAATAAAGTGCAGTAGTAAAAGTAAGAGTGGAAGCAGTGCTGGGACGACATGTAGGTGAAGGTAGGTGGGGGCACCAGGAGGTATGGTGTGGGCTGAATTTCTCATTTGAGGGGTGCTATATAAAAAAGCACAGTACTTTCCTAGCCTAATTTTCAGCACCACTGTCACTGGCCTTGTACATCAGACTTCTAGGGAGCTAATATTTTACTCATTAAAAAATAAAAACACTCTGGATATGATTTTTAGTCCTCTCTAAACAGGTACGTAACTCCTTATTTTTTTAATTTGGCTACACAGAGCATTTATGAAAAAATAAAGTGCAGTAGTAAAAGTAAGAGTGGAAGCAGTGCTGGGACGACATGTAGGTGAACGTAGGTGGGGGCACCAGGAGGTATGGTGTGGGCTGAATTTCTCATTTGAGGGGTGCTATATAAAAAAGCACAGTACTTTCCTAGCCTAATTTTCAGCACCACTGTCACTGGCCTTGTACATCAGACTTCTAGGGAGCTAATATTTTACTCATTAAAAAATAAAAACACTCTGGATGTGATTTTTAGTCCTCTCTAAACAGGTACGTAACTCCTTATTTTTTTAATTTGGCTACACAGAGCATTTATGAAAAAACAAAACAAACAAAAAGATGACTCAAATGCCTCCCCCCTAAACAATGCTACCTTAGGCACCTGCTGTTGGGTGCCTAACAACAAACACAACAGCATCTATACTAAGTGACTAAATCAGTAGGATGGGAAAGAGTAGACTGTCACTTTGGCACAATCTGACTTAATGGAACCTCGGGGCACAATGCTGAAAGCACTCACATACAAAGTTTATATTAGTATTAGGACTTTGTACTAGTATGTTGAACATGGTTTCAAGGTACAATGTCCCAGACACTGATCTAATTAATTATCATGAACATTTTACTTGTAAAACCTCTGTACTAGTGAAGTACATGCAGTGATTGGTGATCTATTAGCACATCTCTACAGAATAGTGTGCTACGGCATTCTGTTACTCTGAAATCCTGTACTGATCTTTACATGTGCCAGGATGAGCCTTTGGGCACCAGGTGAAGGTGGCTACATTATGTATCAAATCGAAAGTGATTTCCAGCATCCAGCATCTTTCTGAATGTTATACCGTGTTTCCCCGAAAGTAAGACAGCGTCTTACATTCTTTTTACCCCCAAAAGTCCCACTATGTCTTACTTTCGGGGTATGTCTTATATTTGGCAGGTATATGGCCCCCCATACGCAGGTATAGGGCAGGCTGTAGGCAGGGTATAGGGCCGGCTGTAGGCAGGTATAGGGCAGGTATAGGCAGCTGTAGGCAGGTTTAGGCAGCTGTAGGCAGGTATAGGGCCGGCTGTAGGCAGGTATAGGCAGCTGTAGGCAGGTATAGGCAGCTCTAGGCAGGTATAGGGCCGGCTGTAGGCAGGTATAGGCAGCTGTGGCAGGTATAGGGCAGGTATAGGCAGCTGTAGGCAGGTATAGGGCAGATATAGGCAGGCTGTAGGCAATAATATCAAAATTTAAAAAAAAACCAATCACTTACCTGGATCCCCGCTGCTCCGTCTCCCGGGGGTTCTCCGCTCTGCTCTATCTTCTTCTCGGCACAGGCGGGTGGAAAATCTTTCAGGCCGCGCACGGCAGCGTGAGGGACACACGCTGCCTGTGCCGGGAAAGCTCCGGACAGCCGCCGTCTGCGGTCGCCCGGAGGCCACTGCGGAGCACGGAGCGCTCGCTCTGTGCCCCGCAGTGGTGTCCCTTCACTATATGCGCTCCGGAGGAGTCGCATATTGGTGAAGGAATCGTGGACAGTGCCCGGGCCAGCGCAGCGCCCGGACACTGTGCGCTCACTCGGCCTTCAGTTATATGCGCTCCCTGAGGAGTCGCATATAGCTGAAGCGTCCCTGTCTGCTCCCAGGCCATCGCAGCACCCGAGCGCAGACAACGTAGTTTACTACGTCTTACTATCGGGGGTGTCTTACTATCGGGGAAACACGGTATGTAAGGACTTGCTTGATCTGTCTTAGTGATCTGATTAATTTTTTTAATCTTTATTTTTCATTATGTTGGGTGACATTTTGGAGCCTCAAAACCAATACCCAGTTTATCATAGAGTTATGGCTTCAACATGCAATGGTCATTTTGGAACCAATAAATATTGTATGTTGAGGGAGTATTGTATTGGCTGTATTGGCTGCAGGTGAACATGATCATGAATGTCTCTTCTTCATACAATTTCCTTTTGCTCGTGGCACGTTTTTAACTATAAAAGTACTAGCACTACTTTAATTAACTAAATAAAAAGTTTTTTTTTTTTTTTCTGTTAACCCGCTTAGAATGGAAAAGTATCTTTAAAGTGTCAGCAAATATATATGATCCATCTGACTCAGTTCTAACCTGTACCGCTGGACACTATTGAAACGCCCCTGCCGGGAGCGTTCCTGTCAGCCGTTAGTGATGTCACCATTAGTGATGAGCGATTACATTGACTATCGTAATCGGGTCGATAGTCGATATCGGCAATTATCAAGACGATTTCCGATAGTCGATAATAGATTATCACCGATGACCATTAAAGTTTATGGGAGAGGAACAACACCTTCATTATTACACCCAAACAGGGCTGGGGGAGCTGGAAATTAACTCCACACAGTCAAATGGATAGTGCCCCCATCTTAGGCACAATACTTAGGTTATAAAAGGGCACAGAAAAAAAGTCACAGCCATTCACTATCCCTGTCTTGTACCACAGCATGACCCTTAACCTGCATGACCCAAAAAATTAAAAAAGTGCCAGAAGGCAGATATTGATTTGAACCATCATTTTTTCTTGAACTGGACATTGAATATCCCTTTCCTGGAACGCAGCATTTAGCGCCAACCTGCATGACACCAGATTAAAAAGTGCCGGAAAAAGGGGTCTTTCAACCACCATTTTAGATAGAAACTGGACATAGACTATCCCTGTCCTGGGCCACAGCATGAGCCCTAAACCTGCATGACCCCCAGATTTAAAAAGTGCCGGAAAAAGGAGTCTGGACTGGGAGGACGAGGAGGTAAGACTGCTGGATGCAGGTTGCACTAACCACTGAAGAACAGATTGACGACGCTGTTCGTTACTGAGATTCACAGGGCCCTGACCCAGCGATGACAGGCCTGACAGTCCTGCAACCGACGATCCGCTGGCATGCGTGTTGTTGCCAGCACTGGAAGGAGCACCTTCTCTCGTACCTCTACCTCCATGTCCTACCCCCCTGTTTGCTCGCTTACCACCTGCATTTCGCTTCATGTTCAGAAAGATATAATTTTTAAAAAGGTATGGAAGAGTTTTTGACAGTCTCTTATTGAAAGACGGCAAATCACAGCTATTCCTAAATCCCTCTAATTTCCTACAGCCAACTAGGATTAGAAACTGAAAAGTTTCTTGCGAATACCTGTGAAATGCGGTCTGGTGGAAAGAACCGTTAAGACAAAATCAACAGTGTTTTTCCTTCAGTCCCAGGGATTTACAACTGCCCAGTAGGGGCTAGGAATTGGATAGTTTTTAACAAAATATCATACAAGTGCGCTATCTGCGCCAAATGGATTTCACCGGCGCAATAAAAAACTATTCAGGAAGTTACACGGATGAGAAATTGCATTTTTGCAGCAATGACAAACGAGAACAGTTACTAGAGAATTTTTCTATTTAGAATTGTCATACATGAGTGGCTATTTGAAAAAAATGGGGGCCGCACAACGTGCAATACAGCTATTTAAAAATTTATCGGATAACAAACGGTGTTTTTTGCACCTATAAATACAACTACGGTTGACAAAAAAATTGCTGATTTTTCAAATATAAGTGCAAGGTGGCTCTTTGAACCCAAAAAATGGGCCCGCACCAATTGAAAAAAACACCTATTTGGAAATGTATACGGATAAGTAAAAGGCGTTTTTTTTGCACCTATAAATACACCTGCGGTGACTACAAAATTGCCCGTATTCAAATTTAAAGTGCAAGGTGGCTCTAATGAACAAAAGGCCGCACAAATTTAAAAAAACACCAGAAATGCAACGGCTAATAAAAGGCGTTTTTGCCCTATAAATACACCTGCGTGACTCCAAATTGCCTTGTATTCAATTTAAGGAAGGTGGCTCATGAACAAACTTGGGCCGGGCCCAAAATGAAAAAACACCTATTTGAAATGTAGGGTAATAAAGGAGTTTTTTGCACCTATAAATACACCTGCGGTGTGACTACAAAATTCTGTATTAAATTAATTGCAAGGGTGGCTCTATGAACAAAACTGGGCCCTTTCCAAAGTGAAAAAAACACCTATTTGAAATGTATTACGGATAATAAAAGACGTTTTTTGGGACTATAAATACACCTGCGGTAACTACAAAATTGCTTTTATTAAATTTAAATGCAAAGTGGCTCTTATGAACAAAACTGGGCCGCACTAAAGTGAAAAAAACACCTAGTTGAAATGTATACGGTAATAAAAGGCGTTTTTGACCTATAAATACACCCCCGGTGGACTACAAAATTGCTGTATTTAAATTTAAATGCAAGGTGGCTCTTGAACAAAACTGGGGCCGCCAACAAAGTGAAAAAAAACCAAAATTTAAATCGTGTACAGATAATAAAAGTTCAGTTTTGCACCTATCAAATTCACCTGCAGTTACTAGAAAAGATCTGTATCCTAATATAAGTACAGGTTGCACAACATACAAGTAATATTTCACCAAAAACTGGCCAAAAACTGTTAATCAAAACCCATTGCAATGCGGGTCAAAGCACAGTCTGGGCTGCACAATATCCACTCTCCTTTCAAAAGCCTGCCTGCCAGCGTGTCTGTCTGTGTTCGCCCGCAGCCCCCCGGCTGTACAGCGCTAGATGCTCCATTAAAATTCTCAGCCTAAAAACTGAAAATCTCTAATCTACCTAAGTTCTAATGTTCACAGCTAAAAGCATAGTTGTCTGTGTGAACAAATAGAACAGTTTCGCGCGGGGCTGTTTTTGAGAGAGACCGGAGCACACTTCTGCTCTTATGAATACACAGACACACACTGTTGCTGAACAGGGAAGGGCTGTTCTATGTAAAACGAGGTCATGTGATTTTTCCAGCCAAACACAACAAAACACATTTCCCCGTCATGAGTAGCCCCACCCAGGCCTCACCCTGCTCATTTCTCATAAAACTGATTTGCTGGCCGCCAAATTGACAGGAAGCGCTGAAAATTTATGTGATATTAATAGCTGATGTGCAGATTTTAACCTACATTATCGCGTGATCGAAAAAATCCGAACAACATAAAAACCGTGCCGATTTCAACTTTGTAGATAATAATCGCTCAACACTAGTCACCATCATTTAGATCATTTAGATTTTGGAGCTTGTCAAACTCAGGCCTTCTACTTCAAGCACCTATTTGTAAGCACATTTACTTCTGTATTAATTTATAGATTGTAACCTTATAAAGAGGTCCCTATCTCTTTTTGTTGCTCTATGTGTAGTTACACTTGAATGTCACTGTACATTGCACCATGCACCATAACGTACAGGGCTGTGATAAATTTATAAATGAAATCATAAATATTTGCTGGATAACACAGATATTGTAAAAGCCCTGTTTCTAGAGTTAGCCAAATAACACTTTATAATATGTACACTCACTGGCCACTTTATTAGGTACACCTGTCCAACTGCTCGTTAACACTTAATTTCTAATCAGCCAATCACATGGCGGCAACTCAGTGCATTTAGGCATGTAGACATGGTCAAGACAATCTCCTGCAGTTCAAACCGAGCATCAGTATGGGGAAGAAAGGTGATTTGAGTGCCTTTGAATGTGGCATGGTTGTTGGTGCCAGAAGGGCTGGTCTGAGTATTTCAGAAACTGCTGATCTCCTGGGATTTTCACGCACAACCATCTCTAGGGTTTACAGAGAATGGTCCGAAAAAGAAAAAAACATCCAAAGTGAGCGGCAGTCCTGTGGGCGGAAATGCCTTGTTGATGCCAAGGGTCAAAGGAGAATGGGCAGACTGGTTCGAGCTGATAGAAAGGCAACAGTGACTCAAATAGCCACCCGTTACAACCAAGGTAGGCAGAAGAGCATCTCTGAACGCACAGTACGGCGAACTTTGAGGCAGATGGGCTACAGCAGCAGAAGACCACACCGGGGTGCCACTCCTTTCAGCTAAGAACAGGAAACTGAGTCTCCAATTTGCCCAAGCTCATCGAAATTGGAAAGTAGAAGATTGGAAAAACGTTGCCTGGTCTGATGAGTCTCGATTTCTGCTGCGACATTCGGATGGTAGGGTCAGAATTTGGCGTCAACAACATGAAAGCATGGATCCATCCCGCCTTGTATCAACGGTTCAGGCTGGTGGTGGTGGTGTCATGGTGTGGGGAATATTTTCTTGGCACTCTTTGGGCCCCTTGGTACCAATTGAGCATCGTTGCAACACCTTGTGGAATCTATGCCACGAAGAATTGAGGCAGTTCTGAAGGCAAAAGGGGGTCCAACCCGTTACTAGCATGGTGTACCTAATAAAGTGGCCGGTGAGTGTATATCCATCATAGAGCACGGTTACTGTAACCATGGGATCAATGGCAGGAGCCCAGCTGAAACATGTAGCCCCTAGGTCTGCCATTCTAGTACACCTACTAGAATGGCAGGACATAATAGGGGCAGGACATAATAGGATGCCTGTCACTGTTAGGCTGACAGACATTATACATTACAATACAAAAGTACTGTAATGTATTATACTAGTAATCAAGCAATTGATGAAGAGAAGAGTGTATCTTAAATTATTTTTAAAGATACAAAATTATAAAAGTCCACAAAAAGTCACCTATTTCATATTGCTTTTCTATGTAAAAAATAAAATAACACAGTACAAAACATAATATAATCGTGTAATCTGTAACAACCCAAACTATAACACTAGTACATTATTTAACCAGCGAATTAAAACGCCTAAAAAACAGAATTAAAAAGTTGTAACTACTGAGGATGGTACTAATGAAAACTTCAGCTCATCCTGCAAAAAACATCGCTCTATTGATGGAAAAATAAAAAAGTTAAGGGTGACAGAATATGGCGACACAAAAATAAGTGTTTAATTTTGAAAGTGTTTTCATTGAGCAAAAGCAATAAAAAATAAAAGTTGATATCAATTAGTAATCACTGTAATAATATCAACCCGTTGAAGAATTGTTAGAGTGAAATTATACTGTAAACCAAAAAATTGCAGAAGTCTTTTCTAGCATCAAAGAAAAATAAAATTTCAATATACTATGCTTCATCAGATGCAACTCACAATATGTAGTCTAAATTATTTATTGTAATAAATGCAACATTATATCTCAGATGCACAATGAGAAAGCTCAAAACACGTATTGCAGAACAGTTAGCTGATATGAGAAATAAAAATACTTGTGTGTCTGGAGCTGCAAAGCACTTTGTAGAAGTTTATGATAGAATGCGGAGGTTATTGGAAATGCAAACTCCTCAATAGAGAAGCTTTCTGGATAGTAAATGTACACACTCGATATCCAGCAGGAATGAACTATAAGAATGACCCGTAGTTTTTTTTAATTAAAATGTATCTTACTCAAATTGTCATGGAATTTGTAGGGGTGAAATATGTAATGTGTTAGTTTGCTTGCTATTGTTCCAATATGTTTTAAATATGCTAGTGATGCTGTCCATACCATGCTGTCATTAAAGGGGTTTTGCTAAGAAGTGAGTTCCTCATCTAAAAGGCTGATACTCCCCTCTTGAGGCTTGAAAAAGGGGTGTTGTGTTTCTGTGTTTAAAAAAAAAAAAAAAGTACCTCCTCTGTGATGTCATCACTCCACCTCTATTGCACGTTCCTGATATTCAGTCTCTGTACATGTTGTTTGGCTAATCCACAGGGGATAACTGTATTGTGCACATGTTTCTCCCTCTTATCTGCTCAGGAGAGAAGATTTGTTCCAAGAACAAATGAACAAACAGTTTCATTTGTTCACAAACTGCTGCAGGGGGGAGAGGAGGGCTGAGCAGAGGGCCAGGGAATGTCTGCATGTGTCTGCATGTTTACTCAGATAATTACATTACAACCAGTGGATTCTCTATACAAAAGACACAGGATCTTTCTCCCCAGTCCCTTCAAATAAGAAGTGCAAACAATGCAAGCGCAGCCAGATCAGCTCCTGTCAGCTCCTGGTCGTGTCTAATGTAAACTGTCAGGAAACTAAGGGCATCTTAGTCAGGCTGTAGCTCTCAGAGGCTTCACTTTTTTAACGACATATATTTAGAAAAATGATTAAATAGCCATTTTGGAGGATCCCACATCAACATTAGATCGTGGAAAAACCCCTTTAAGGATTGCATAGTGTGAAACACGTAAGCGTTTGGGTATGCTGATATGTTTGTCTTGTTTTTCTTGGACTTTTAATGATGTGAATAAAGAAACGTTTTTCACATTTTTAATTAACTGAATTTGAGTCTGTTCCGTTTTTTTTTTTGTTGTTGTTGTTTTGGATTATTCTACTAGTGCAGGTCATTAGGTGCACAAACTCTCTGGTTTAGCAGAGTTTCTGCAGACTGATTGCCAGGAATCTTGTTGCTATTATGGCTTGGGGCTATGGGAGTGATAAGTACTATTTATTAATATTTTTCTGTTTACCATAAAAACTAGACTTCACCTTACAGAAAACAAACCATATCACAGCTCTAACAGAGGAAAAATAAAAATGGAATTGGTGTCAAAAAGTGGCAATGCAAAGCATTTTTTTTTAAATTTAAAAAAACATATTGAAACATAATAAAAGCTACATAAATTTAGTATTGATAGAATCGTTTTGACCTGTAGAATGAAGAAAACCTATCATTATCTTTATTTTTCTGTGATGAACACCATAAAAATATCCTCAACCAAAAACTATTTTGCTATTTTTTTTTTTTTCCAATTTTGAAGTCTAAAGTACCGTATATACCCGAGTATAAGCTGACCCGAGTATAAGCCGAGGGACCTACTTTTGCCACAAAAAACGGGAAAACTTATTGATCGAGTTAAAGCTAAGGTGGAAAAATTTCAGTGGCTACTGGTGAATTTAAAAAATAAAAAATGGATTTTCAATAAAAATTACATAGGCGTTTAATGTCCCCCCAAAAGGCAGGTATAGGCAGTTTAATGTACCCCATACGGGGATTTAATGTACCATAGGGATGTAGAGGCAGGTATATGTCCTCCATAGGTAGGTATAGGCAGTTTAATGTCCCCCATAGGCAGGTATAGGTCCTACATAGGCAGGTTATAGGCAGGTATATGTCCCACATAGGCAGGTATATGTCCTGTATAGGCAGGTATATCCTCCATAGGCAGGTTTATAGGCAGGTATATGTCCCTCATAGGCAGGTTATAGTCAGGCATATGTACCCCATAGGCAGGTTATAGGCAGGGTATAGGCAGGTATATGTCTCTATAGGCAGGTATATGTCCTTATAGGCAGGGTATAGGCAGGTATATGTTTCTATAAGCAGGGTATAAGCAGGGTATAGGCAGGTATATGTCTCTATATGGAGGTCTTAGGCAGGTATATGTCTCTATATGCAGGTTATAGGCAGGATATAGGCAGGTATATGTCTCTATAGGCAGGGTATAGGCAGGTATATGTCTCTATAGGCAGGTTATAGGCAGGGTATAGGCAGGTATATGTCTCTATAGGTAAGTATAGGCAGGTTATAGGCAGGTATAGGCAGGGTATAGGCAGGTATAGGCAGGTATAGGCAAGGTATAGGCAGGTATATGTCTTTATAGGCAGGGTAGAGGCAGGTATATGTCTCTATACGTAAGTATAGGCAGGTATAGGCAGGGTATAGGCAGGTATAGGTAGGATATAGGCAGGATATAGGCAGGATATAGGCAGGTATAGGCAGGGTATAGGCAGGTATAGGCAGGGTATGGGCAGGTATATGTCTCTATAGGCGGGGTATAGGCAGGTATATGTCTCTATAGGCAGGGTTTAAAAAAAACAAATACAAACACTTACCTCACTCCCTCGCTGTCCGGTCTCCCGGGCGCTCTCCTCCGTCTTGGGGCACAGGCAGGGTGATGTCATCAGGCCGCGCACGCAGTGTGATGACACACCCTGCCTGTGCCGGAATCTCCGGACGGCCGCAAGTCTGCTTGCGGCCATCCGGAGTCCACTGCGGAGCAGGGAGCGCTCGCTCTCTGCTCTGCAGTGGTATTTCCCTGTATGCGCTCCGGAGGAGTCGTATATAGGGGAAGAGATCGCTGACACGCCGGGCCACGGTAATGCCCGGACACTGTCAGCTGATTGGCTTTCAGTTATATGTACTCCATGAGGAGTCACGTATAACTGAAGTGTCTCTGCCGTCGCCCGGGCCATTGCAGCACCCGAGCGCCGACAGTGACCCAAGTATAACCCGAGGAGGGATTTTTCAGCACATTTTTTGTGCTGAAAAACTCGGCTTATACTCAAGTATATACGGTATTCAATATGATACTCTGTCGCAAAACAACCCCACAACATGATGCTACCACTCCCATGTGTCACAGTTGGGATGGTGTTCTTAAGCTTCCAAGCTTCTCTCTTTTTCCTCCAAACGTAACAATGGTATTATGGCCAAACAGTTCAATTTTAGTTTCATCAGACCACAGCTCATGTCTCCTAAAATGTAGGCCCTTGTTCCTGTGTGCATTTGCAAACATTAATATGGCTTTTATATCTTTCTTTTCGAGTTATGGCTTTATCATGGCAGAGTGGCCTTTCAGCCCATGTTGATACAGTACTAGTTTGACTGTGGATCATGACACAATCTTACCTGATTCCGCCAGAATCTTCACAAGGTCTTTTTCTTTTGTCCTTGGGTTGATATGCATATGTCGTACCAATGCAGGTTCATCTCTGAGATACAGAACCAGTCTGTTTTTTGTTTTTTTATATTGTGTATGTAAAATTCTGGTTTCAACTATACCTGGGGAAGAGCAGATACATGTCACCAAGGTAATGCGCCTTGGTGAAGTAGGAGTCATTGTGTTTGTTATGTCAGCTGCCTTATGTAGTTTGCACCTGTTTAATAGGTACCACGGCTAGTTCAAAACAGTCAATCTGGGCCAGCTCTTACTGAGCAGAAGCAAAGTGTTAGGTGGGTGCCTATTTCCCATGTTCCACGTCACGATTTACCTGGCCTATATAAAGCCAGCAAGTCAGATGACTAGGTGTGGCTGCAACTATGGACTTGGCCTTTTGTCTGGAGAAGCTGAACAGTGGAGAAAATCAGTGTCTGCTGCACTACCACTGTTTAGTAAGTACTCAGATGGTCAAGAGTTTTGCTTCATTTTGTTGATTTTTGCATCTGTTACTGCTGCATTTTAACATTGTGCTAAATAAATATATGGAAGGACCCGTTTGTGCACCTGAGACTGTCTCCATGTCTGAAGGACTTTTGCTATGATCCTGGAGACATAGATGCTCACAATATACAGCCAATTACATCGCATTTCATTATGGTGCTTATTTACATACACGAAAAGAGACTGTCTCAGTAAGTATATCATTACTGTATCTGTTCATTTATTTGTTGGTACTGCCTGCCATTTACTGTGAGACCCATCATATGTAGTTTATAATGAAATATTCATTTTAGTTTTTGGACTCCTTTTGTGTGTAGTTTATGTTGATGCTTGTCTGTAAGTTTTTCCATATTTGTTTGAGAAATGCACCATAGAAGTGTAAGTAATTATACATCCTGTTTCCTAAATTGGTTATTCTAATTTCTGTGTATAAAGCAGAGAAAATACTGATAGGACTCCTTAAGTGACAGTGATTACCCCACCCACATACAATGATTAACTGTTCGCTCTGTCCACATGCTAATACAGAGAAAACAATCACTACATGTTGGTAGAGTATGCATATCACAAGGCATTATGGGAAAGGGGCTGAGAAGCCCACAGTGCACTCTGTTGGTTGTAAAAAATCCTCAATTTGCTTTTGACCCACCGAGTCTTGAGAAAGCAAAAAGGATTTTTTAGCCAAGCCAGTATCTCTCATCTACAGACAACGCTGTTTCGGGATTTTTGTCCCTCTTCAGTGCAGAGTAGAGAAGATACTGGCTGGCTGTGTGGGAGGCATCGGGTAGCTCAGGAAGGGAAGATCTCTCCTTAAGGTATGCAGTACTTTCACTTTCACTTTTTTCTGCTTTTCACTCAGAAATCATGTTTTAAATCATTTAAACCTATACATCACATAGATCTATCATGTCATCATAGGGTAGCAAATATCCTCTGACAGGTTCCCTTTAAAGCAAATCTGTCAGGTGGTTTAAATTACCCTATCTGAGAGGACTTGATAGAGGTAAAGAAGTTGAGCTGAGTAACTCCTGATCAAATTCCTAAAAGGGGTGTTCTCATCTGGCTGTTTCAAAGATCCTGCTCTACAAAGCCAACTTCAAGCAACCACTTCCTGATTAGGCTGTGATGCACAGAGCTCTTAAGGGTTAAAGTTTGTCATTACCATAGATAAATGAGTTCTTGTGCTGCTGATAAGACACAGCAGAGAATGACGTCATCACTCCAATTATCTCGGTCAGGGGTTCTGGAGCTACGAGAGCAAAGAGAGATGATTGATAACCTAGGGAAGCTTGTGTACACAAGCAGGAAATAAGAATTGCTGTAACTCTGAAAGGAAGCAAAATCAGAACAACAATGTATTTTATGATAATCTTTGTTTACCTTTGTCTACATTTTTAAAGCAAATCATTGTGGTAAGAATAACCCTTTAGGAGACAATGGAAGTCCTGCTCTGCCAACGTTCAGTGCTTGACAGCTTTCCCTATATCAATGTGCATGAAGAGCTTACTGTTAAACACTGCATGTGGGTAGGGTAAACAGTACTTTCACTTTCTGTTTCAATTTGTTTCTCTATTTATTCAGAAGTTCAGCATCAAATCCTTTAAAGCTATATATCATAGAGCTTAGCTTCTCTCCCTTTACCACATCCTGTCCTCAGATAGGGTAGCATAAATCACTTGACAGGTTCACTTTAAGCTCACCACAGATATTTTAAGTCAATTTATTATTCAACTTATTAAATTATTCAACATACATATCAAGTATAGTCTATTTATTTAAAAACAACTGACGCTAAGTGACATAACTGAAATTGGACTGGTCTTGGTGACATACAGATCCCATAGGTTAAACTATAAAAGAAAGTTTGTATAAAGCTCAGAGATCAGTCATTGCCCGGTGATTAACTGTATATGGTAACCCTTAGTCATGAAAATCTCCATGGCAGAGGCAAAGTTACTGACACAAGCAGGTATATAATCAATGTGGGAGCTGGTACTCAACTGCCTAATGAAGTTGAATTGAGTATTTTCAGCCCTTGGCAGTGCCTGCAGGCAGCCTGAAATCCTTCTCTATGGAAGAACAGAAGGCTGAATGTCAATGTACTGGAGTGGAAAGCACAGACAATGAGTACCACCACAAATAGCAAGGTTCCATTCATCCCCTCCTTCCCTATTAACAATAATCATATGCCAAGAGATTTAAAACCAACTGCAGTCCTATATTATTCCAATTTATTTATGAGAAGCTGACATATTCTGTAGGTGTGAGTGAAAGACCATATCACATAAATTTATATATTATAGCTGGATTATTGTAAATGTAGTGTATTATTCACAGACCATATGTAAAAAAAAAGTGAAAGGCAGAAATTGAATATGCTCATTAATGCTGATTTACAAATAACCTATTATCATAATGAAAAAAAATCCCTATAAAAGTATCATTGCATACCAGAAAAATCAAGTCATGTCATTATGCTATTTCACTTCTTTTTTTTCTTCATTTTTTAACTAGTTTAGCTGTGCACATAACCACATCAATGGAACCAGTCAGATGTTTTATGCTAGCCCATCTGAGAGCAGGATGTGATAGAGGGAGATTTGTTGAGCTCTGTGATACATAGGTTTATATTTTTAGAACAGGATTTCTGAGTAAAAAGCTGAGAAAATACTAATAGGACAATTTAAGTAACATTGCAAGTCATGCATATCCCACCCATATTCAACGATTGACAGCTTGCTTCATACAGACACCAGTGCAGGGAAAACTGTCAATCACTGCATGTGGGGGGGGGGGGGGGGAGGGTAAGCAAATACTTTCACTTTGTTTAATTTTTATATCTGTTTTTAGTCAGAAATCCAGCTTCCAACCATCAACTGTTTCTATTTTTGCAGATGATACCAAGTAATGTAGTGTAGTGCAATGTATTTGAAAATGTTCATACATTTCAAGCAGACCTGGACACACTGAGTTTTTTTGCATCCACATGGCAAATGAGGTTCAATCTGGATAAATCTATAGTTTTGTATCTTGGTATTAATAAACTGTATGCACCATATGTCCTGAGGTTTGAAGAACTTAGAGAATCTCTTATTGAGAAGGATGAGCTGCCTCTAAGGCCAGCAGGATATTGGCATCTACTAAAAAAGGCATGGACTTGTGGGGCAAGGATGTAATATTACCGCTGTATAAAGCATTGGTGTGGCCCAATTTGGAATATGCTGTTGAGTTCTGGGCTTCATTTTTTAGAAATGTGTAATGGAGCTAGAAAAAGTACAAAGATGAGCAACCAAACTAATAAGTAATAGAGTATCTTAGTTATAAGAAGAAGTTAAAATAATTAAATCTATTTAGTCTTGAAAAAGACGACTATTACTCCTACAAAAAGTGTGGTAAAAAGCTACTTCTTGTAAAACACAAGAGGGCACACCCCCCATCCAGAGATTAAAGGATTCAATTTCCAGAAAAGAAATGCCTTTTTTAACCTAAGAACTGTGAATCTGTGGAATAGCCTGTCTGAGGCTAGTATTATATTTTTGTAGTCATAAAAATTCAGTCTGATGGCAATTTTTGGAATCAGGAATGAAATACACTGGCAAGCAAAAGGGTAAAAATGTTATCAGCTTTTGACTTTCGGGCTCCATATCTTACCATTCACTACAGTTCTGAACGTAAAACTATCATAATTTTATTGAAAATCATCTTAGCACATGCTTAATAATGTAGAATATTGTCAAATAACTGCATTGCTACTGTTTTGTTCCTAAAAATGTTAATTTTAATTCTTTTTAATTTCTTTAGTACTTTGTAAATCCACCTTTGGCTATCAACACTGCTTGAAATGCTCCTGGCATGCTCTTGATCAGATTCAAGCATGTATCAACTGAAATCTGATCCCAGGTCTCTTCTACACATTCTTAATATTGTTGCATACTAGACCACTCACTTAGGTATGAATACAGTTTTTTTTTCAAATCTACCCACAAACGTAGACAAGGAAGGTAGACAAGTGTGATATCTATAAGGTTCTCTTTAAAGAGGTTTTGCCACAAAGTAAAATTGACGTGGGAAGTTTGTAAATTAAATAATAAACATTTTCACCATTCATCACTATTAAAAATTCTGCACCATTTTTGTTTTAGCTGCTCCTTTAGTGATCCATTGTTTACAGCTCGTCTCCAGGGGATCCGACCAGGGCTGTGAGCTCCTCACTCTTGGTCAGACATGCTCAGACATCACCTCTCCCAGCTACAGAGTGTTCAAACCCCAGGGGCTGTCATTCTACTCCCGTCCTCTGTACACCTTAGTAATTAGTCAAACAGTGCAAATAAGTTTAAAAGAAAGAAATCTCAATGAGGTATGTACATTGATAAAGAGAAATAAAATCACAGGTTTGGTTCCTGCAGGGATTTGAACTGAGGACCCTTGTGCCTGGAGGCAAAAGCTTTACCTCTGAGCTACAATGTAACTACTTACAGTTCTGCACATAAACAGACCTTTCTTTGACTAGAGGAAAGGCCTGGTGATGTCATCCTGCTGAGTCACATGATATGCAATTCAAACAAATCACACACGCCCCCTTCTGAGCACACACAGCTGAAGAGCAGGATACAGGAGGTATGAAATGAGATCATGGCAAAACCCCTCTAAGGAGAGCCACATCCCTATAAAACACATTTCACCTTTCTGCCTTTTAAAAGCTTTAAAAGTGTCATGTAGCATAACTAATTAGATAATTAAAAATTAATACAAAATGGGGCCAGGCTGATTAGAATAAAAAAGTTATGCTTGTTAGGTTGCTTTCACACGGTGCGTTTTTGGTGCGTTTTTTCAATGCTTTTTTGTGCTGCACAAAAATCGTGGCAAAAATAGCTGCAATTACCGCAAATTTACAGCGATTTTTGCCACGATTTTTGTGCATTAATTGCTGTGCCTTCCTGCACAAAAAAACGCATTGAAAAAAAAAACGCATCAAAAATGCAACAGAAACGCACCGTGTGAAAGCACCCTTTAAGTCTCTGACCTGTACAACTACTGCACCTGAAAAGCTTGATACAGACTTAACCCTTTTGATCCTAAGGCTTACAGACATTTCCCACTTCTGGTATCTAGGACAATTTTTACATTTTTGACATGTTAAAATAAGATGTAATTTATCAAACAAAAAAATCATACTAAGCCATCTATACCCATATAATTTTGACATATTCTCAAAATGTAAGTCAGCACTTTATTCACACAGGTGCCTTTCCATAATTTTGAATGAATGTGCAGTTTTTCATGAAAAATATTTGTTACTCAAAGTCTACCCCAAATATTAAATTATGATACACCCTGAAAGCCTATGTGTACATATTTTTAAAAATCTATCACAGCCAAAAATATCCTTGAACTTTAACTTTAAAAAGGGCAACTTACAATAAACACTGATTGTACACCCTTAAAAGTGTGTCTGTTCTTAAACCTATACATGTTTTCAAACAACTGACAATTGCAGTGGTTTTGACATGCTATTGACAATACTCTATGTTCACCTTCCTGTAACCTTGTGACAAATAAGAATTAAAACAAACATGTCATTTATGCCTAAAATTTACATTCAAGAACATAAGAGCAATGTAAAATAATTCAATCCATGAATGCAACTGTCATAAATGGCAGCAAATCACTATATTAACAACTGACTCCACTTTCAAAAACTCTTAAAATAGAGGTCATGCAATATTTGGCCCTCATCAACAAATTCAATAACAATATATAGTGCCACTTTCCCAAACATTAACTATGCTTCCAAAATCTTTCTCTTTATGTTTGAGAAAACCCAGAGCATGCTGGGTATAAAAATACACCTTTAATGTTTTATACCCACAAACACCTTCACCCAACTTCGCATCAAACAGCGATGAGGTGAAAACTTTGCAATTCTGCAAAAAATAGCAAAATGTGAGTAGCTCATAGATGCCACACATGTTTACATTTTGTATGTGTTCATTTTTACTTGGAAATAGTTTTGAGATTACACTTAGAGATGAGCGATCAGTAAAAAATCTAGATCGAGCCAATTGTCGATTTTAAGGAAAATCATGTCGATTTTCGATCTCGATCAATCGCTAAAGTCAATGGGAGAAGATGATCAGGTTAATTTTTAGACCAAAACAGGTGAGGAGAAACTGGAATTACCATCCAGAACAGTAAACTGGATACGTGGAACAACCATTGAAGACAAATTGAAGACAATTCACACGCTAAAATAATTCATTCTTTTCAATGGCTAACTGTAAAGATGAGGACAGCGTAGCTACAACGGGTACAGCTCTAGCAGTTGCTACAGGGCCCCTTGGACAGATAAGAAGACACCGGTATTGGAAATGGCACATGATAGCTGGCAGGAGCCCCCTATCACTTTTTGCACGAGGGCCAAAGAGCATGTCATATATATGGTGGCAGCATCCCAATGGGGAACATAGAGGTTCAACTCGCAGGGCTGTAGTTATAGGGGGTGCAGTGGTAGCCAAGGCTGCCGTCAGTCATCTATTAACCGTTTCAGGGCCCCATGCAGCTAAATAAAATGGGGCCCCCACCCATTACTAGTTCCCATTTTTAACATATCACTGTGCCCCTTTTTGATTAGGGCCCTTGACAGGAGTACTTCCCTATTGGCAACCTTTTTACAGTATCCTGACCACAAAACTAGCAAAAATTACCTTTTGGAAACTCAATAAAGTTAGCAAGAAGAAATGACTATTTGAAACAAAATTTTTGGGACTAGGACATTGACTATCACTGTCTTTTACAGTAGCAGCAAAAGCAGCAAAAAAGACCTTTTGGACACTCACAATAAAATTAACAAGAAGAAATGAGTATTTGAAACAAGAATTTTGTGAATAGGACATTGACTATGACTATCTTTTACAGCAGCATGACCCCAAAAGCAGCACAAATATGTAACGGAGGAGTGGATCCGCTGGGCCAACGCAAGCGATGATAGCTAAGCCACGCCAGGGAACGGAGTCTAAGTAGCCCCCGGTTTTCACCAGAGCCCGCCGCAAAGCGGGATGGACTTGCTGCGGCGTGAGGCTACCAGGTCGTTACCCCTTACATGACTTGCCTGCGATGGCGGCCGGGGTACAGCGTGGTACAGAGACGTAATCCGGAGACGTAGTCGGGGACAGGCAGAAGGTCAGGGCAGGCAGCAGAGGTTCGTAGTCAGAGACGGGCAGACGGGCAGGGCAGGCGGCAAACAGGCAAGGTCAGGAGCGTAAGCAGACGGACTGGTACACGGGAAATCAAGGCTGAACTCTATACACTCTAAATGCTCCAAAACACACCAACAGACTGGCAGCGAGTGCTAGGGGCGTCTACCATATATAGGACCAGCGGCCTTCAATTAACCAATTAAAGGCGCGCTGGCCCTTTAAATCCGGACCAGCCTTCGCGAGCCTTAAGCAGTGATTATGCACGCGGCGGCTGTCAGAGTTGGAGACAGGAGCGGGGACTGGTAAGTACGGGGTCTCCCGGGCAAGAGGAGAAGGACCACGGCTGCGGACAGCCGCAGCAGCCGTGCCGGACCCCGTACGCACAGGGGGACGGCCGCGGCGAGCTGCGGCGCCGCGCGCCGTGACAGTACCCCCCCCCCTTAGCTCGCCCCCGTTTCCGTAGAATTTTAGCGAGGAGATCAGGGGACAGATTGGTCTCGGGTTCCCATGAACGCTCCTCCAGACCGAAGCCCTTCCAGTCGATAAGGTAGAACCGCTTCCCCCTCACTGTCTTCTCCGCCAGCACCTCCTTGACCTCAAAGATGTTATCTGTGCTAGCAACAGGAGAAGGCGAGACAGGTCTGCGGGAGAAGCGGTTCAGCACCACAGGCTTGAGGAGGGACACGTGAAACGCGTTCGGGATCCGTAGAGTCGGGGGCAGGCGAAGCTTATAGGAGACGGGGTTCAGACGCTGGAGCACCACAAAAGGACCCAGGTATTTGGGGCCCAACTTGTAACTGGGCACCTTAAAACGGACGTACTTTGCGGATAACCAAACCCTATCGCCTGGCTCAAATAGGGGCGGGGGCCTACGGTACCTGTCAGCCTGACGCTTGGTGCGGGCAGAAGCTCGTAGCAGGGCCTGACGCGTGAGTTGCCAGAGAGCCTTGATGTCCTTTACTTGGGCATCCACGGCCGGGACATGACACGAGGTAGCTAGAGGGAGAGGTGGGCGGGGATGTAACCCAAAGACAACAAAAAAGGGGGAGGCCCCAGCGGATTCTGACTCTAAAGAGTTATAAGAAAACTCTGCCCAGGAGAGAAGATCGGACCAGTTATCCTGACGAGCGGACACAAAGTGCCGCAAGTAGGTGCCCAACACCTGGTTAACCCGTTCTACCTGCCCGTTAGTTTGAGGGTGGTATGCAGATGAAAAATCCAACTGAACCTGCAACTGACCGCACAGGGCCCGCCAAAATTTAGCGATAAACTGGACTCCCCTGTCAGAGACAATATGCAACGGGAGACCGTGCAAGCGGAAAATATGATGGAAAAAATGCTGGGCCAGCTGGGGGGCAGAGGGTAACCCAGGCAGTGGGATGAAGTGGGCCATTTTCGAGAAACGATCGGTCACCACCCATATGACCGTGTTTCCAGATGAAGGTGGAAGATCTGTGACAAAGTCCATGGCGACATGGGTCCAGGGTTTTTCCGGCACAGGAAGAGGCTGAAGAAGGCCCGCGGGCTTGAGGCGAGGAACCTTATTTCGGGCACAGGAGGAGCAGGCCAGCACAAAGTCCCTGACGTCTTGCGCAAGAGTGGGCCACCAGTAGTAGCGGGAGACCAGCTGAAGGGACTTATGGATTCCTGGATGCCCAGCTGTTCGGGAAGAATGTCCCCACTTCAGGATTCTAGGCCGCAAAGCAGGGCGCACATACGTCTTCCCGGGGGGCACACGTTGAAGATCCACGGGGGCAGCCGTGACGAGGCGTTCAGGAGGGACAATGTGCTGTGGAGGAGCGTCAAGACCCACCGTATCAGAGGCACGAGATAGGGCGTCAGCTTTGACGTTCTTCCCGGCTGGCCGAAAGTGTAGCAGGAAGTCAAAACGGGCGAAGAAAAGGGACCATCTAGCCTGCCGGGATTCAGGCGTTGAGCCGACTGAAGATATAGGAGGTTTTTATGGTCGGTGAAAATATCAATAGGATGACGGGCCCCCTCCAGCAGGTGACGCCACTCTTCTAGAGCCAGCTTTATGGCCAGTAATTCGCGATCCCCTATGGTATAATTCTTCTCGGCCGGAGAGAACGTTTTGGAGAAGAATCCACGCGTATGCAGTTTACCCAAGGAGGACCTCTGCAGGAGGACAGCACCGGCACCCACCGAGGAGTCATCCACTTCCAGAATGAAGGGGCAGTTCAGGTCGGGGCGAGACAGAACCGGAGCAGACGCGAACGCAGATTTGAGCAGGCTTCTTGAGCTTCCGGGGGCCAGGACTTGGGATTGGCGTTCTTCTTGGTTAGAGCCACCAGAGGAGCCACAAGCGTAGAGAAATGTGGGATAAATTGTCTATAATAATTGGCAAATCCTAGGAATCGTTGAATGGCCCGAAGGCCCACCGGTTGTGGCCACTGCAACACCGCGGAGAGCTTTGAGGGATCCATCCGGAGGCCCTTATCAGAGACGATGTACCCTAAAAAGGGCAAGCTGGTGCGTTGGAAGAGGCACTTCTCTGGCTTAGCAAAAAGCTGATGGGTACGGAGTCGCCTGAGGACCTGGCGGACGTGGTGGCGATGAGTTACGAGATCCGGAGAAAAGATATGGATATCGTCCAAGTAGTCAATAACACAGCTGTAGAGTAGGTCCCGGAAGATCTCATTGACGAAGTTTTGGAATACAGCAGGGGCGTTGCAGAGACCAAATGGCATAACCAGATACTCGAAGTGGCCATCCCGCGTATTAAACGCTGTTTTCCACTCGTCGCCTTCTCTAATACGGATCAAATTATAAGCACCGCGAAGATCCAGCTTGGAGAATATTTTCGCGCCACGCAGGCGGTCGAAGAGTTCCGATATCAAGGGCAGAGGGTAGCGATTCTTTATGGTGATTTTATTTAAGCCCCGATAGTCGATGCAGGGCCGGAGAGACCCATCTTTTTTCTCCACAAAGAAGAAGCCGGCTCCTGCCGGAGACGAGGACTTACGGATAAACCCTTTGCGGAGGTTCTCCTTGATGTACTCAGACATCGCCTTAGTCTCCGGGACAGAGAGTGGATAAACCCGGCCTCTGGGAGGGGTACAGCCAGGTTGCAGGTCAATGGGACAGTCGTAAGGCCGGTGAGGAGGGAGCGTTTCGGCCTGCCTCTCCGAAAAAACATCCGCAAAGTCCCAATATGGCGTAGGTAGATCTGGAGGAGGCTTGGCAGACTTCAGGGAAGCGACCTGAGGAGCGAGTTGCGGTGCAGACAGGCAACGTGAGTGACACGCGGAACCCCAACGCATGACTTCACCTGTGCTCCAATCCAAGGTCGGGGTATGGTCCTGCAGCCAAGGGAGGCCCAGAAGGATTTCAGAGGAGGACCGCGGCAGGACTAGAAGTGGCAACATTTCCTTGTGAAGGGCCCCAATCTGCAGGAAGAGGGGAGCCGTACGGAAACGGATGGCGTCCTTAAGGCATTCGCCACTGACCGAAGACACAAATATGGGTTTCTGCAACGGAGTCACCGGGAGACGAAACCTGGTCACAAGTTCGTGGCTTATGAAATTTCCTGCCGATCCAGAATCAATAAAGGCGGTGGCCTGAAAGGTGCTGTCCGGAGAAGCACCAATGTATACGGGCATTGTCAAACGGGGAGAGGCCGTTCGGACACCTAGGGTTGCCTCTTCTATGAGCCCTAGGTGCGGAAGTTTCCCGGGTGCACCGGACAGACCCCAATGAAATGGCCAGAACCACCACAATAGAAGCACAGCCGCTTCAGACGACGCTGAGAACGTTCCTCCTGGGACAGGTGGGCTCTCTCGACCTGCATAGGTTCCTCTTCAGAAGCCATCGGAGGAGGAAGAGGTGACCGCTGGAACGTGGGAGCCAAGCGGGGGAAACGGCGTGGACGGACGGTTTCCCGTTGTAGGCGGAGCTCTTGTTGCCTTTCGGCGAAGCGAATATCCACTCGGGTGGCCAAATGGATTAGGTCATCCAAGGCAGCTGGTAGATCCCGAGCGGCGAGCTCGTCCTTGATTCGCCCCGAGAGGCCTTGCCAAAATGTCGCCACCAACGCTTCGTTGTTCCAGTCCAGCTCCGAAGCGAGAGTGCGAAACTGCACCGAATACTGACCGACTGTGGTGTCGCCCTGACGAAGCCGGAGCAGCGCTGCGGCAGCCGAAGAAGTACGGCCTGGTTCCTCAAAGACTGTGCGGAACCCCCGGAGGAAGGTTTGGAGGTCAGCTGTCAGAGGATCCCCTCGATCCCATAGCGGCGTAGCCCAAGCCAAGGCTTCTCCCGACAAGAGGCTGATTATGAAAGCCACCTTGGCACGCTCTGTAGGGAATTGGCGCCCCATCATCTCGAGGTGGATGGAGCACTGGCTGATGAATCCCCTGCACTTCTTGGGGTCTCCATCATAGCGAGAGGGGAGTGGCAGATGCAGAGAGGGTCCCGAAGCCGAAGCAGGTAGAGCAATGGATGCCGGAGCAACGGATGCAGGTGCAGAGGCGGCAGCCGGTGGAGGCAGACGGGTCGCAAGATTCTGCATCATGGCCGCTAGCTGGTCGATACGCTGGCTCTGCTGGGCGACAGCTGTCGTGACGTCCCGGAGATCGGGCAGAGGTACCCTGGCGGAATCCATGGCCAGTCTGTACTGTAACGGAGGAGTGGATCCGCTGGGCCAACGCAAGCGATGATAGCTAAGCCACGCCAGGGAACGGAGTCTAAGTAGCCCCCGGTTTTCACCAGAGCCCGCCGCAAAGCGGGATGGACTTGCTGCGGCGTGAGGCTACCAGGTCGTTACCCCTGACGTGACTTGCTTGCGATGGCGGCCGGGGTACAGCGTGGTACAGAGACGTAATCCGGAGGCGTAGTCGGGGACAGGCAGAAGGTCAGGGCAGGCAGCAGAGGTTCGTAGTCAGAGACGGGCAGACGGTCAGGGCAGGCGGCAAACAGGCAAGGTCAGGAACGTAAGCAGACGGACTGGTACACGGGAAATCAAGGCTGAACTCTATACACTCTAAACGCTCCAAAACACACCAACAGACTGGCAGCGAGTGCTAGGGGCGTCTACCATATATAGGACCAGCGGCCTTCAATTAAACAATTAAAGGTGCGCTGGCCCTTTAAATCCGGACCAGCCGTCGCCGCGCGCGCCTTAAGCAGGGATTATGCACGCGGCGGTCAGAGTTGGAGACAGAGCGGGGACTGGTAAGTACGGGGTCTCCCGGGCAAGAGGAGAAGGACCACGGCTGCGGACAGCCGCAGCAGCCGTGCCGGACCCCGTACGCACAGGGGGACGGCCGCGGCGAGCTGCAGCGCCGTGACAAATACACTTATGGACACTCAGAATAAAATTAGCAAGAAGCATTGAGTACGTGAAATAAGCTTTTTTCTCAATACAACCTTTACTGTTGGTGTCTTTTACAGTGGCCTGACCGAAAAACCATAAAAAATGCCCTTATGGACACTCAGAATAAAATTCGCAAGAAGAAATGAGTATTTGAAACAAGATTTTTGTCAATAGGACATTGACTATCGCTTTCTTTTATAGTAGCATGACAACAAAAGCAGTACAAATGACCTTATGGACACTAAGAATAAAATTAGTAAGAAGAAATAAGCATTTGAAATAAGCTTTTTTTCAATGCTTCTGCTGCTGCTATGGCTACTTGCCATTCTACTGCTGTCACGTTGCTGAGGTTGTTCCACCATGACATTAGCACGTGAAGAAGACACAACAGACGTCTTGAGTCGGTCAATGACTGAGCACTGTATCAAATTCCTGCATTCTACTGTCAATTTGTGGATGAAGGAGGGTGGCCACCCAGTAACTGCTGCTCATTTTGATTGTTTTGATGTGTCTGAAATAAGCAATGAGTATGTGAAATAAGGAATTTTTCAATACAACCATTACTATTGGTGTCTTTTACAGCAGCATGGGCTACACAATACATGGAAACCTTCAAAGAAGCATTTATGCTATCTATCTTACATGAAAAAAACTTTGAGATTCTTAGTTCACACGTTTTGATAAAAAAATGTTTAAGCCACCCACGGCTTACAACGTTATCTCAAGGCGGGTGGTCCTACGCTATCTGTACCTCTCAATAGAGCCGATTCAGACTTCTCATAGGGTCAACCGACCTCCACTATCCAGAGAGAAAAATAAAAAAACACCAACCTTGCAAACATGCTGCACTGATATAACAGCCTGTGAAGGTGGGCGAAGTGCAGGAAACCAAAATGGAGGCATCCCTTCCTCCCTATATAGATTAAAAGCAATATATGCCAAACACAACGTATAGTTCTGCACAAATTTTTTTTTCTGAAAAACACAATGTGAACCTGGGTGCCACTGGCAGGGTTGTGGCATATATATACACACGCACACCATTACCAGTGGCAAACCACTGCTAAAAGGGCTACACAATACATGGAAACCTCCAAAGTAGCATTTATGCTATCTGTCATACATGAAAAAAAAACTTTGAGATTCTTAGTTCACACGTTTTGATCAAAAAATATTTAAGCCACCCACGGCTTACAATGTGATCTCAAGGCGGGTGGTCCTACGCTATCTTTACCTCTCAATAGAGCCAAATTCAGGCCTCTCACTGGGTCAACCGACCTCCATTATCCAGAGAGAAAAATAAAAAACACACCAACCTTGCAAGCATACCTTGCAGGGTTTGTGTTTTTTATTTATTTTTTATTTTTTATTTTCTCTCTCGGATAATGAGTCGGTTACCAGTGAGAGCTGAATTGCTCTTGAGAGTAAAGTTAGATTAGGACCACCCGGCCTTGAGATCACGTTGTAAGTTCCTGGGTGTCTTAAGCATTTTTTTGATCAAAACGTGTGAACTAAGAATCTCAAAGTTTTTTTCATGTATGATAGATAGCATAAATGCTTATTTAGGGTTTCCATGTAATGTATTGCCTTTTTAGCAGTGGTGTGCCACTGGTAATGGTGTGCGTGTGTATATAATATGCCGCAACCCTGCCGGTGGCACCCAGGTTCACAGTGTGTTTTTTTCAGAAATGTTTTTTTGTGCAGAACTATACGTTGTGTTTGACATATATTGCTTTTAAATTATATAGGGAGGAAGGGATGCCTCCATTTTGGTTTTCTGCACCCCGCCCACTTTCACAGACTGTTAAATCAGTGCAGTATGCTTTCAGGGTTGGTGTGTTTTTTTTATTTTTCTCTCTGGATAATGGAGGTCAGTTGACCCAGTGAGAGGCCTGAATTTGGCTCTTTTGAGAGGTAAAGATAGAGTAGGACCACCCGGCCTTGAGATCACGTTGTAAGTTTGTGGGTGGCTTAAGCATTTTTTGATCAAAACGTGTGAACTAAGATTCTCAAAGTTTTTTTCATGTACTCTCACAATAAGGATCAGGATTTTCTGATGATTAGCTAGCCAAAAGCAGGAATGGATACAGAACACAGAAGACATGCAAATATCCCATTTACTGGTCATCTCTGTTTTGGATTAACTCCTGTTTGTTTTTGGCTTTAGCGATGCTGATGGATTATTGACCGATTGAAAGCGGACACTGATGGATGAAAGGAAGGGCAACATGATCAGTGACTTCAACGCAAAATTACTGCCGACACTCTCTCCACTCTTTCAGGGGGGCTCTACATGTATCAGCGTTTAACAGAGCAGGTTCTGTCATAATCTGTGGAATCATCTGATGTCGGGTAAAAGATGTGCGCTCTTTGGCTCTCTGATCTTGGCGCTGACATTACCTTGTCAGACTGTCTTCCCACTTCAGAGCTGCGCCTGTCATCTGAGTGTCATACTAAAACACAGCATTGTATGAAGACCAAACCACGCTCCCTATGTATATATGAGCATGAAACGATGTTCTATAACACCCTACAGGCTCCCTGCAGCCAGGAAATAGCGAAATCGGCGAATGGAATTTTTGAGAAATTCGCCCATCTCTCTCCTCTACTGATGAAAGCTTTGAAATCCATAAGGCATGAACCAATCTGTTCTAGGGAAGATTTCATTTCTGATCCCATAGTTGCCACCAGACTGGATCTAGAATTTTATATGGCTACATATGTATTAATGTTCTTTAGTTTCAGGTAGTTACCTAAGCCTTTCTTGAAACTTGCAACTGTTCCTGCTGTGACCAGCTCCTCAGGCATGCTACTCCACAGATTTACAGTTCTCACAATGAAGAACGCTTTTTTTTTAGGGAAACACATTTAAGTGGCTGTTAAGAAAATGTACCTTGACACTCATGTTTACTCCTATCCTCTTATGTGCTGTCAACAGAGTTTCAACTAGAACCTTGAAGTTATCCGCCCTTATGTTGCCAAGAAACTTGTTTACAACGTTACAAAAAGCACACGACGCATCTTTCTCTAAGGTGTTCATGGTTGCCAAAAATTCTTTATCTTCCATTAGAATACTAATTTGAGGGCCATCAAAAATACCGGTTTTCAACTTCTCATGTGTCAGGGATGGAAATATCGAGCTGATATAGTTGAAACAAGCACCATCTTTATCCAAAGCCTTCACAAACTGTTTCAGCAGGCCTAACTTGATATGATGGGGGAGGGGTAAAAGTATTTTTTTGTGATCAAGAAGAGGCTCATGCTTAATATTCTTGTCGCCAACTTCAAACATTTTCCTGGTAGGCCATTTGTTTCTTTTCTAATGTTTTTTCTGTGCACGGTTGTCCCAAAGACACATGTAACATGGATACTTTCTGTACCTTGCTTGTTGACCAATGGTATCGATATTGACTATAGATCACTATAAACAGTCCAGCAATGATCATTGTATTTTATCTTATTGAGAAGTAGTTTCATTGATTCATATGTTACTTCCATTTTCACTGAGTGACTGATGGCAACAAATGCTACTTTATTGCCATTATTCAACAGCATACACTTTAGAATTCTCTTCGAACTGTCAATGAATAGCCTCCATTCCTGTGCAAGGTACTCGCATCCCATAGTTTCCATGAGTCCTTTGATATCGACACAATATACAAGTTGTTCATCTATCTCAAAATATTTTACCAGTCTCTTCTATCTTTGTTAATATATGATGGATCTTCTCCTTGAGTCTGGAACCCAGTAATTCTGATGAAGCTTTAGGCAGATCAAGATCACACACAAGGTCATTTATTAGTACATTACCTTGTTCATACTTAAACAACACATAAACATTCATAACATTTCTTTTTCATGGAACAAACCTGATGTTATAGTGCAATTGGGTGCTTAATAATCAATACAACACACTATTTGATACAGGAATCGGCAACAGAGGAAATTACATAAAGTGCCCATTTGTGGAAAAACCTGACGTGATGGTGAAAAAATGGATATAATTTCTGGATTCAGCACCATCGAATCTATAAAGATCAGCTGTTACCATAAAGTCAGCAAAAAACATGTAGACCAATGTAATGTATATTTTTGTAAGACATTTGTTTTGGCTTTTATTTCTTTCATTACATTCTAAGTGGTTTAGAAGTTTACATACACATGATAACTATTTGGTAGCATTGCCTTTAAACAGGTTGTCCAGTTATATATTTTTGTGCTTTTGCCTGATATCACTGTTCAAATTCTCCAAACGGTGATGTAAGGTAATGCCATGTGACTGTTACCAGCTAATCAGCGGCTGCAGTGGGGATGTCATGTTTGGAAGAAGACCAGAAGAAGACCAGAGTATGAGGGCAGCACAGTGCTGGAACCAAGGTAAGAGGAGAGATGAATATATCTTATTTTTTGGACTATAAGACACATTTTTTCCCCTGAAATTTGGGGGGAAACTGGGGTGCGTCTTATAGTCCGAATATACTCTCAGGCCGGCAGGAGACTGGAGTGCCACAATGCTGCAGGAAGCTGGTGGCGAGACTTAAAGGGTTAAACCCTGCTGCCAGCTTTCCACAACATCGCGGAACTCCAGTCTCCTGCCAGCCCAAGATCGTTCAATGTGGTCGGCAAGCATTCGCTGTGGGCCGCATGCACTCAGTTGGGTGCAGGTGGGTGGCCAATCTGTGCTTGCGGGCGGCCAATCTGTGCTAGCGGGTGGCGCTCTGTGCTGGCGGGCAGCCACTCCATGCAGGCGGCGGGTGCTGCTAGCAGCAGGGATGAAGCCTGCTCCATTCCTGCTCATAACACTTCTGCAGCCGCCAGCTGATTTAGTAGTGGTGCTGTGCACCACTCCCCTGTCCGTTCACCCCCATGCAATGTAATTGGGGCAATCGGTTGCCATGGCAGCTGAAGCCTCATGCAGGTTTCTGCAGCTGCCATGTATGAACACTTATCCTATGAACAGCAATATAATAGCACTGCTGTACATAGGACAAGGAAGTGTGTCCCCTAGTGGTCAGGTGCCCTAGGGGACTGAGTATTAAAGTAAAAAAAAAGTTAAAAAAATATTACAAATTTAAACCACGCCCTTTTGTCATTTTACAAATAATAAAATAAAAGTCACATATATTTGGTATCACCACATACCTAAAAGTCCGATCTATTAAACTAGAACTTAATTTATCCCATACGCTGAACAGCGTAGAAGAAGAAAAATTCCAAACACCAAAAATGTGGTTTTTTGGACATTTAATATCCCAAAAAATTTGAATAAAAAGTGATCAAAAGTCACATGTATCCCAAAAAAACTACACTGCAGTCAACACTTTTTGCTTCAATTGTTTTTCTTCCTATTTTCTCCCTCTAAAACCTAGGTGCGTCATATAGTCCAGTGCATCTTGTAGTCCGAAAAATACGGTCAATTTTATTTTTATTTTGATAGGACGGCAGAAACCAAATAAAATAATAATAAAACAAATTAGCAACATTTTTACATTATCTAACTTGGGTCAAACATTTTGGTTAACCTTCCACAGGCTTTTCCCATTAAGCCTAAAGCCATTTTACCACAACCTTGGATATATGTTTGGGGTCATTGTCCATTTGGAAGACCCATTTGTACTCAAGCTTTATCTGTTCAGCTACTGTCTTGAGATGTTACTGCAATATCTCCACATGTCCTCGTAATGCCATCTATTTTGTGAAGTGTACGTCCCTCAACAAAGCACCCCACAACATTAAACTGCCATCCCCAAGCTTTATGGCAGGGATGGTTTCCTTTGACTTGCAAGCTTCCCTCTTTTCACCAGGCCTAATGTAGGAAATTGTGGGTAACAGTTTCATTTTTGTTTTATCTGATTGGAGGATACAGGACATCTAACTTTTGAAATAGGTACTTTTGTATCTGCTTTCTCCAACATATTTATAAAGTTGTTTACTGATGCTCTTGGACGATTTGTATTTTTCACACGAGTAAGTTCATCTCTATGCTATAAAACTTTTCTCCTTCCTAAACGGTATAATGCTGTGGTGTGGAGGTGTGTAGTAAACGTACGTTGGGGTCTTTCTGTGCCTTCTCTGTGTTTGTATATTCCCTATTTAGGGGTGATTAATTATGTTGGTAGCATTGGGCATTCTGGATTAGCCTTATCTGTTTCTTATGCTGTGTATTTGAAACTATATCACATTTTATATACTGTATATCGCCTAGTGTGTGGCTGTGTCCTGTGGCACCACCATTTTTAGCATTATGAATTTTGTCTATGTAATTTTTTTCTTTTTAATATATTACCTTTTGATATTTAATAAAGTTTTGTATATATATTATTTGTATTTTGGTAGTTTGTTTGTGGTTCGGCGTTGTGTTAACTCATAATCTTTCTAACCCATGGTTAGCCACACTTCAATAAGCACTCTCTGCTTATTCAACCAAGTACTTTGATAGGTAGAAACCTATGAATAGATAGCAGGTGGGCGGTGGCTAGCCATAGATGGGTGAGGCTAACCGTGGGGTGGGCAGGTCATGAATTAAGCAGATTCTTTTCTTGCAGAGAAGGCTGAAAACTACGAGTTTTGAGCATTAAATGCTCTGAAACTGCGGCAACTTACAGAATAAGGGACACAGCACTGGAAACAGCATGTCAGTCACCAGCTTGTGCTGCCCTCAGCAGGGGTGGTTAAAGCTAGGTGATAGGTTCCCTTTAAAAGCATAGTCAATTTCATGTATCAACTTCAATTTCTGAACCACCGGTACTGTGATGAAAGAGATAAAAGCTGAAATATATCATTGTCCAGTATTTATCCCACATGTCAGATTCTTGAGGTATAGTAGTGAACTGTTATGACAAAAGGTAAAGAATGTGGACTAGGATTAGATGCCAGGAATTGGGGGAAACAGAGTTGTACTGAAGGTGGCGAAAGTGAAAAATAAAACCATATAACTTCAACAGTATAGCTTATACTTGTCCTGAGGTTATTAGCGACATGTAAGTGGTTAGACACTAAGTGGGGTTTCCCTTTGTTATGTTATCAGTAGAATCCGAAACATGATTGCATTGCGCTATTTGAATGCCATGGCAGGTAAGGTCTAAAAATCCTATCAGGCTATCAGCTAGTATAAGGCTGCAGTCATAGACAAAGTTTTTGAGACAGTTTTTGATGCAGTTTTTTTTTACTTGTAAAACCAGGAATGTGTCTAAAAGAAGGAAAACCATAAAATAAAGACTTAAGGTGACATGAATGAATGGGTCTGTGCAGGGCTGTTCCTAGGTTAAATTGCACTCAAGGAAAAGGGAAAATTTTTCCCCCACCGCCCTCCATTAATGTGCCGCACCACACTTTGACACATTGCATGGTGATGGCTGTGAGAGACACACTGAGTAGGGGCTGATTCTTCACCTGAAACACGTATGCACCTCTCAGTGTACCTCTCACCAAGCTTGATGCTGCACAGATTTTCATGTGAGTGTCTGCTTTTACTGTTTTGGAAATAAATTTTACAATTTTATATTTGAATATTCTTTACATAATGGATCTACATTTTTCTGTTCATCATTACGGTACCTTCATTGCTTGGATGGACTTCCATGTATGTACATGTGGGTGGAGCTGGTGAAACTTTTTTGACTGCATCCATTCTGAATGAAAACTGGCTGATACCAGCAAGAAATAAGGGTCCGGGTACTGATGAATCAGCAGTGATGA